>JYFJ02009080.1:0-10693 GCA_000934665.2 Catajapyx aquilonaris | reverse complement strand
CACTCTCCACACGACGATGTCCGAACACGACCAGTTGCCAGGTAACGCCAAAGTCGTTGTTTACACTTGTTATATGCTATTGTGTCCAGCACTGTACTGTGCTGGACACGGCTGGACATTTTAGCAGTCCGAGTGTTTACTTAGTTGCCAGGTAACGGGCGAGTTTTTACTCTAAGCCGCTCAAGCCGCTTTGTACGTGGCAGTGATGCCACCATCTCGGAAATATCTGTCTCCCGAATGAGGCACATGAAGGACCCCCTTCACCACCTCGATGGCCTACAGCCGCCTTGCGAATGCTTTCCGTCGTGTCCGCGGTTAATTCAAAGTCAAATTCCTCATATCTCGCAGTCAACCAGGCATTTCAGTGTACCCTTTCGATTGGCTGCCGCGTTTTTCCCGCCAATTTTGAAGGCACTTTTAAATGTGCCGTAATTTATCCAGTAATGTCATTTTGATGCAACAGAGTGGTGGAATGTATGCTTACAGGCCTGGGCTAGCTAGTTATGAACAAAAATCCCAAATCCCAGACCAAGGCTACTTCCCCATTGCACTTACCCCATATCGTGGGGCAAGTGCTGCACTGTGCACCACGTGAATATTTTAATTATTTTTTAGAGCACTGACATATATGAATGCTATGCAATAGGCCACTTTGAAAGCCAATTTGGTGAGGTATATTGTCTGTTGCTTTATTCTCTCACTTGCTAATTACTGAGGAAGTAGCATGCCTTTAAGCTGCACGCTCGGTGCACCTAATCAAAATCCGGCCGCACTTACCCCAACTTAACCTTTTTTTACCTAACTTTCGAAAGCCCTCTATGTAGGGCTGTGCGATATTTCGATACATCGACTGTCGATACGATATTTTCCTAATATCGAAGTTGCGATATATGAATCTTGCCATGTGCGATGTATCGAATATCGCGATTCTTCGCTGTCGGTTCGCTGTGGGTTTTTCGATTTTAGATATATCGACTTCGATGCGATATTTTTTGAGTATCGAAAGTCGATGTGCTATTTCGGATATCGCACAGCCCTACCTCCATGCAATGCTTCTCTCCAATTTCCGGGGAAAAGAACGTTGTTGATGATAATGAAGCGGGTCAAAATCAGCTCCTTCCAACCACTTTCAATAAAACCTCACATGTCAAGTGCGACTTCCTGGAAGAATCCCACTGTAAGTGGTGACACGTGAGATTATCCCCGGGATGATAGGATTAGAAGCAGGAGTATCTGGTAAAACATGTAATGTCCCCAAATGATCTAACCACCACCCCAGGTCAACCCCTGTTCATAACATTGATGCCGTCATGAAACATGTAACGTCATCCATGGCTAGACAGTCTGACCACTTGTGCAGGGAAAATTCAAATATGTATTACCTTCCTGAAATTAAGCTATCTGTCAGCCTCATGCACAAAATGTTATTGGACAAAAGTAAGCCAGAACTTCGTGTTACTTACAAAGTTTACTCCAAAACTTTCTTGCAGAATAACAATTTAAAGTTTAGCACCCGTTGAATTGATATACGCAGTACTATGGGGTGTGGGGACGTAAAAAAGACAACTTTTCAAAGCGAGTGTAACCTAACCTAACGTACTCTACCCTACCTACCCTACCCTAACTAACCTAGGCTGAGAGAAATGGACTTTTGTGAAACCGTGCAAAACGAAATAGTGGGGACATGTCCCCACTGTAAGGTAATATTCTCGTGTGTGAAGCTGTTTGGCCCTGTGGGGACCTAAAATGTCCCCACAATTGGGTCAACGTCCCCAGAGTTACAGTAACAAACCTGTTTCCGTCCCCACACCTTATTGAAGACAAGAACACACACAGACACACACACATGTCCTCACCGTAGAGCAGGGGTTCCCAACCTGGGAGTCGTGGCCCTTGGGGCCGTGGAGCAGGTCCAGGGGGGCCGTGAGAGGCATTGCACCATATTTGGTAAATATATTTCTTGTATTGTTTGGCTGCTTCATTAAAGATTTATGTACGGTATGTTACTTTTGCAAGGGGGCCGCGGAGAAATTTTAGGTGATTTGGGGGGTCGCGGGTGCAAAAAGGTTGGGAAACCCTGCCGTAGAGGCTGTGCGAAGGGTTGCTTCAAGACCAGGATAAAGTGGCCAAAAGAATTTGAGCCTTATAGTACATGCGACAATTTTGTGTACAGGATAGCGCAGTGTGTCATTGAAACTGAAAATTCCAAGCTCATGCAGGAAAAAGAAATGCATCTTGCTAAAGCTGAAAAGTTTTATCAGCTGTCCACATCCTCTATATGATGGTGCACTGCAATAACCCATGTGTACCCAACATGAGGACTTCTATCCTTCCAAATGATTCGGATATTGGTGTGATTGATGAATTGATGTATATGAGCTAATATAATGGTGGGGTAATGTGCTTTCACCACCCAATATGAGCTAATATACATATGTACGTCTATGAAAATAAGGTAGTGTTTGTGATCATTCAGGAAAAATACCATATGTCACAAATTTCAAAATAAGATTATGATAATTTAAATAACATTGCAGTGTCTAATTTGCATAGTTGAATGCAAGTGTGTGCCATCTACACTGGCTAAGGCAATTAGTGACACACCCATGGGCAGTTTATTTTGTTTCCTGAAAAATTGCTGTCATTTGACATATGGGATTCTTCCGAGAAACACCTCAATTGAAATAAACAGCACCATTTCAGGGCCCAACTCACCACGGTCACAGCGATCTTTCCCAAAAAAGACTATGACGTGACTGCATTTCAGAACTTCCTCAGCATACTCCAAAAGAGAGACAAACCTGAAATATTCGAATTAAGCAACTATTTTTTTTGTACCCTGTCCGTGTAATCCTTCAATATCTACCCTTCCTTGGAGCCTTCAGGAAGCATCCCTGATGGTACTTGGATGTACAGGCAGCTCTGCCATAGAACTGTCTCCCAGCTGATCTCAGTATTGGTTGTCAGATGCAAACAAAAAGTCAAACGTAGAGCTTGGTCATTACTGCTTCGGAACAAGTCATTCTCCTGCAAAAGATGCATGGGGTCATTCCATTGTGCAGGACAAGTATTTGCGAACATTTTCTCTTTCCATTCTCTCTGTCCACTGCACGTAGGAAAAACAAAAATTAAACATGGTCAGGCTACCGTATTACCTCACATAAAGCGGCATGCCGGTGTAGCTGAGGTTGACCAGTTTTCAGAAATGCACGATCTGGTGGCTATACCGGCATGCCGGTCTAAGTGAGGTATGCCAGTATGAGGCGAGGTTTTCTTGAGCACTGCATTATTAGCCTCCCTGCGAAAATGATTACTACTAAAATAATTGCATTAGGCTACACCATGTTCTACGATGTAGATACAGCACACAACACTTCCATTGCCTGACACATTCCATAAGATCGGTTGTTAAGTTAAAATTTCCCTGCAATATTTTCAATGACAAGGGCAAGGCTGCAACAAGGGAAGCAAACCTACCAGAATATTTCATACTTTGAGTTTGGCTTTTACTATCTGAATAATGAGGCTTCTCAGACAAATTGATACCACTACACAAAGTGATCCGCTGACTACCAACAAGATCTGCGACCAGCAAGCAACTGAACAAAACGAAGGACTGAATGAATTTGACTTGACCTTTGTGATGGAATAAGGGTTTCCCCTCTCAAAGCAGGCTGACAATGGGATTGGTCACACTCTATGCACTGTGCAACAGAACTGGCTTCTCACAGCCCTGTACTGGCCAATTTTTTACCATAACATTATTTTATTACGGTACTAGAATAATTCCAAAAAATTTGTCAAGGATCTAAGTGATGGAAATCTACCTCGGTTATTGCGGCATGCCACTTGATTAGAAGCAATAAGGTACAAAATTCAGGGTCTTGGAAAAGGTGCACACTTACTCTCAAGACTTCCTTGTGATATAACAAGTTGATTTTGGACACTTTGGCTTCATTACCATTAAATAACTGCATGCCAATTTTTGTTTTGTCACGTCATGCAGCTGATCACCCCCAAACCCTTGCTAGACAGGTCATCTCATCTGCAGGATAATTTCTATGGGTTGCAAAAAAAATAAATTGACATGCATTTATCTTGATATTGGAATTTAAAATTAACTGCAGCTGACCTTATGCACTACGATTTTTTCTGGTGAGGTTGGGCAAAGGAGGACTTATACCGCACCAAACCACAAAATTTTGGTCAACTTGCGGAGAGCATTCGAGATGTGCTGGGAAAAGTACAGCAAGATTACATGCATATAAGTCTATCGCGGGCATACCGAATCGCTTACAGAAATTGATGGAAAACTCTGGTTCCTGTGTGTCATTTTAAGTTTGCAGACAAATTCTACTATTCTAATTTACACAACAAAACTTATTTCATGACAATTTAGCAATATTTGGCAAAGTTATTACATGTTTCGAATAGGGAGTTACTTTCAGCCCAAATGCATATTAGTCTGTCGCAGGCATTCCAAATCGCCAACAGAAATTGACGGGAAATTCTGGTTCCTATGTGAAATTTTAAGTTAGCAGCACCGAAACAGCAGTAGGTGAGGGGATATGGTATCCGGCTGCTAATCGGGAGGTCGGGATCAAATCCCGGGACCGGCAACTCTGACCGTGGTTTTCTGTGGTTTCCCACGGTCCCTCCAGGAAAATTCCGGAGTTGTTTCCGTAATTAACAGGCCACAGCCGCTTCCATCCACCCCTATCCCTTCCCAAAAAGCGAAGCAAAAAGTAAAAAGCAAAAAGAAAGAGTTCCTGACAAAAAAAATTGGGATGAACTCCCCCCCTAAGGGAGCCAATGGCTCTATCACGGGGTAAATTATTAAAAATTATTATTATTATTTTAAGTTAGCAGACAAATTCTCCCATTGCAAGTTACAAAATAAAACTTGTTTCATGACAGTTGAGCAATACTCGGGGTGAAATGT
This sequence comes from Catajapyx aquilonaris, assembly GCA_000934665.2. Classification (NCBI taxonomy): domain Eukaryota; kingdom Metazoa; phylum Arthropoda; class Diplura; order Dicellurata; family Japygidae; genus Catajapyx; species Catajapyx aquilonaris. The sequence continues at coordinate 5,751 of JYFJ02009080.1, read as the reverse complement.
GAGGCAGGCTAACAATATTACCCTAGTGAAGATGGCAGACACTTGACATTATTAGACTAATTGTTGTCAACCAGTTGTCATTATTGGTTGTTGTCAACCAGTTGTCATTATTGGTTGTTGTCCCAGTTGCTAGACAACTGTCAGAATACAATATTACCCTACATGTCTCAGTCTGGCTAATGGGAAAGGATAGGGAGTAGTTCCTCTAGGTACAGTACCCTGCATTAATGGCCATGCACAGACAGCGTGCACAGACAGGCACAGCGGAAGTAGCCGAGGTTGGCTGCGTCCTAAATACTTGGACAGCCCAAGGCTATACTCACGAGACTGCGCGTGACATCTCGGTGGATTTAAACGCTTGCTATAAAGATGGATCATGAATATAATTATGTATCCAGGGGATGGATTATAAAGCCATTGCGATTCCTATCAATGCACTGAAGTTTTGAACCGGTTATTACTCAGATCATTCGAATGCCTATTATTATTATTACTGTATCCTGTTAATGTGTGGCTGTGTATGGGACTTTTTAGAGTGCGTGTAAACAGCATCACTCTTCTCCCATCATTTCGCTTTTTAATTCGGGAGTTATTTAATAAGGACAAGTAAGGGTATTCTGGGTATTCATTTAATTAAATGGGTATTCATTAATTCGCATGGTCTGTGTTATAAGTGGTTCACAACCTCAATGCATTGATTGGAATCACAGTGGACTTATAATCCATCCCATAATAAATACATGATCTATGATGCATCTTCATAGCAAGCGTTTGCATTCACCGCGATATCTCGAGCTGTCCAAGTATTTTGGACGCAGCCAACCACGCCTAGGTCCTCTCGTTCTCGCCCAGTTGGCGGTGTCTGTGCATGGCCATTAATGCAGGGTACTGTATGTGCAGTATATATTATAGCAGAACTCTTTGGCTAGCAGTGGGACAAAAATTTCACACAATGATCTTGTTATTAGTTTAGAATATTATTACCAACAATTAATAACAAGCATCAAACCAAGGGGGTAGTCACTCCTCAAAAAAGTGTACTCCGGCTCTCTTGAATTGCGGCTCTCCAGCTCTCCCCGGCTCTCCTCGGCCCTCTGTGGCATCGGCGAGCCAGCAAGACCATGGGTGAGCCGGTATATACTCACTGGTGAGCATGCTGGTGAGCCAAGGAGAGCAGGGGAGAACTGGGGTGGGCTGCAGAGAGCCGCCAAAGGCAAACTATGGCATATTATGAGGAATGATGAGGAACAAAGGCACGTTTTGCTCCGGCTCTCTTCGGCTCTCTTTGGCTCTCTTCGGCCCACCCCGGCCCTCCTCGGCTCTCCGCGGCTCGCCAGTGAAGGTGTACACCGGATCTCCGAAGTGACAACCCACTTGCATCTAACCACTTTCTGGATTCACTATCAATTACGTATCCCAGACTTAGAAAGCTAGAAAAAAAAATCGAATTAAAATAAAATTATCTCACTGTTAAAATTATGTTCTCTGTATTGACAGAGAGCTCTTTAGGTTTCCCCACACCGCTGCCCTCTGTGCTGATGGACGACACGTAGGCGGTATGGGGCACATCAGGACCACCACTGCGGTCCCGCACCCAGGGTTATGGAGTACTGCAGGGCCTGTGGACTGTTAAAATGAAATTTTTAATTGGCACTTTCCATATCAAGCTGTAAAGCATGGATTTATTCTTTTCTTTCTCAATTGACAATACAGTAGAACCCTGGTTATCTGCCCTCGGAATATCAGTCTCCTTGGCATATCTGACTGTCTTGCTCCAGCAATAAATCTGTTTTTTCATCCTACACTGTAGAGTACTACATGTGTAATTTGTTTTGTGTTGCCTTAGTGAAATTGTAAATACAAGAAGTAGGCCTACCCATTTTACACAGCTTTGTTTTACACCGTTTCACATTAGCACCAGCTTTAAAATGACATTTGAAAATATGTTCAGTAAAAAATTGGAAAAATTTGAAGATAACAACTCAATCGAAACAATTGAACCATGTACAGTAAAACTTCTATAAGTCGAATCTCCATGGGACAGGAAAAAAACTTCGAATTATAGAAGATTCGAGTTAGAGAAGTTTGGATTTTTAAAGCACACAACTCTGTAAGGAAGCCTATATACCTTTAGGCTATATCCAGCGACGAAAGGTGTTCAAAACTTAAAAATAACTGTCACTATCACACTTACAATGTTCCTTGTTGTTTTGGTGTCAAAAATTAGATTCAAAGATTCAATTGTCACAATCGAGCCAAACACTTCTTTCGGTACGTCTGGTAAACGGAGATCAGGAAATTGAGCCTTTCTGTACATGTGGCCTACTCTCGACCCTTCGGCTGGGAAATGAGAAAATTTTCCGTACTCGCCTACATGAACTTGGGACTTACGGAGACTGAAAATGCATTGATATCCCATCGTAAGGCCCTGCCCGCACTTCGAGTTATGGAGAACTTCGAGTTATAGAAATTCGAGCTAGGGAAGTTTATTTCCTATTATTTTACATTGTGACTTAGGGAAGTTCGACTTATAGATGTTTTACTGTAAATCAAAACGGAGCTAACTCCAGTGAGGGAAGAAAAGGACTTGTGCACTTCCTGCACTGACCCTTCAGAAAGCATAGAAGGGACCATCACACAATCATGCATGGAATTTTCAGGGCAGTTGCAACCGACGATTCAACACCCATCCACGTTGAAACGATGCTTGTCGGACATGTAGGTACTGCACAGCACACGTTTGTATTAACCCCCTCCCCACGAAGCCCTCTTGGATTTTAATCCATTGGAGTTAGCTTACTTTTATATTCCACGCTCCATGGAAGAGAAAACCGAAACAACTCCAAGAGGGCATTGTGTGGAGGAGGTTACTACAAATGTGTGCTGTGCAGTACCTACATGTCCAACAAGCATCGTTTCAACGTGGATGGGTGTTGAATTGTCGGCTGCAACTGCCCTGAAAATTCCATGCATGTGTGAAAGGTCCCTTCTATGCTTTCCAAGGGGTCAGTGCAAGAAGTGCACAAGTCCTTTTCTTCCCTCACTGGAGTTAGCTCCAGTTTGATTTACATGGTTATTACATTTTATTTTTTCAATTTTAATTCCTCNAGTTTCATGGCTCACTTCTTGATAACTGATATCACTGGATAACAGTTATTTTTTTACGAGGGTTGTTCAATAAATTTTGCCTCCTGGTCTGTAACTTATTTATTAATGGATGACCATGAAAGATGTCACATTAAAAATAAAGTTTGAAATGCCCACTTTCCGAGGAGCAATTCATTTTTCGACATAGTCCCCACCGACGGTGATGCACTTCCGCCATCGACGCACTAGTTTTTGCATGCCGTCAGAGAAGAATGAGGCTGGCTGTTTACGACACCAACAACACACTGCATTGGCGACATCTTCGTCGGACGCAAAACGCTTGCCCTTCAGATGTTCCTTCATCTTCAGGAATAGCCAGAAATCACAGGGGGCTAGGTCTGGACTGTAGGGTGGGTGAGGCAAACCATCGCGGAACTGCATCGTCTCCGACGCGGCGGTTGTCTCCCGGCTTTTGTGAGGTCGAGCGTTGTCATGTTGAATGATGGCATTTTCCCCGGGACGAACTCTACGCAGACGTGCACACAAGTGCTGCACTTGTGTGCACGTCTGCGTAGAGCCCTGGGCCCTTGTTAGGGGAGTGGGATACCACCATGTTTGGAACCGTAGATAATGTGTATGTGTTAATTGTTCCAAGGGTAAGTAGCAGGGGATGTGCAAAGTGCAAGTGCAATGTCGTATATTGGTCATTTTGTGAACTCCCCCGGGTGGATTAGTCTGCATTCACCTAAGCTCATGTGACCTTGAACCCCCAAAAAATCTTAAAACATGAGGGCGCCGAANGGGGGGGGCGCCGGAAACCCCGGAACCGGCCCTGCTGGTAAGTTAGTAGTAACTAGCAGTGGGATGAAAATTCGACCCGAACTTACTATACATGATTTTGTCCAACATCTTCTCAGATTTAGTGCTGGGAAGGGGGGTGTCGCTTCTATTTTTCCCCCCCACCCCCTGTCGGTAACTTTGGTCCCTCTCTATACCGCATAAAGTAACATCAATAGGGCTTCAAAACCCAGTCATGTTTATATCTGTTTTCGTTTTCAAATGAAAAGGGTGGGACACTTTGGTCATAAATGGGGTCTGGGTGGGGGATAGCATTCACCTTTTGCTTCTCCCCCTCCTCGTGTGATTTTTGTGTCATCTTCATGTCTGAAAATAGTCAGGACGTTAAGGGACTAAACTGTGCATTTGGTGAGGAGAGCATGAAATTCGGTACGAATGTCCCTGAGACCCCACTCTTCAAATCCCGATATGGCGCCACACCCGTTTTGGCCCCGGAGGCCAGTAATTGGAGGTTGGCTACCTTGAAGAAAATGAAAAGTCTTTTTCTGACCGAACTATGCTTCTCAGGTGGAAGCAGAGGTTGTAGAGAAACACATATTCTACAAAAAAGTATAAAGTACCTTTTCCACATACGGCCCGTATTTTCGGAGCTACAGCGACTTGAAAAAGACTCTTCACTCGCTGAAGGTTAGCCAACCCGCAATTACGGGCCTCTGGGGCGAAAACGGGTGCCATATCAGAATTTGAAGAGTATGGTCCCAAGGACATTCCAACCCAATTTCATGCTTTTATCACCAATTGATTGATTGATGCTATTATCACCAAAGTGCACAGTTGGCCCTTTTTTCGTCCCTTAATTCCCTCACTATGGGTTCAAGTCACTGTAGCTCTGAAAATAAGGACTCCTTTTGTAGAATACATGTTTCTCTACAACCTTTGCTTGGCACATATTCGCCTGAGAAGCATAATTTGCTTAGAAAAAGACTTTTCACTCGCTTCGAGGTAGGCAACCCGCAATTACAGGTCTCCAGGGCCAAAACGGGCGTGGCGCCATATCTGAATGTGAAGAGTATGGTCTCAAGGACTTTTGTACCAAATTTCATGCTCTCCTCACCAAATGCACAGTTGACACATTATTTGTCCCTTAACGTCCTGTCTAAAATGTACATGGACATAGCTTCATAAGTCAATAAAGGTCATCTCTGTAACCTTTCCAGTTTTCGAGCACAATGGAGGAGAAAATTCCCCCGCTTTTTGCAGGGGGCCACATTATTTTGTCTAACCCCTGTATATCCATAGAACTCGCTTTGCGAGCTGGGGGGGCTCTACCCCGCCTTGGGGCTGCGCCCCTATTGGCGCGCCCTCGGCGCTACGCGTTCCCGCCCGGGCCTACCCGGCACCGCTAGAGAGCTGGCAACAATAACCCGGAGTATGTCGTCAACGGAGTCACCAATGAAGCATGACAAATACCACACCTGCAACAATCAACCAACCCACCACCCAGCCAATCAATCCAGCCAATCAACCAACAACGAGTGGGCCCGATTTGCGCGCCCTTGGCGCGAATTGGTCCGGCGCAAGTGCAGTCGGCCGCCCCACACTTCCTCCGACAATCTCCGACGCGAACACAGCAAGTCTTGTTACGCAAAAATCGGTCGGAGCGAGGTGGTATCCGTTTGCAGAACCCGTGACGTCACTACTAAAGGTGTGGAGTATATCTGAATGCGCCCTAGCTGACGTATCGTGAAAAGGCAACATGACGCAATAACAGATTGTCGGACTGTTATGGAATCGTCCGCGACTTTTTCTCCCGCCAATCAGTGTGTCAGGTGCAGGTGATTTGGGCGAGTGCCTTCGAGAGCTTTC
>JYFJ02009079.1:0-10707 GCA_000934665.2 Catajapyx aquilonaris | reverse complement strand
GGCGCGCCTTCGGCGCTACGCGTTCTCGCCCGGGCGTACCCAGCACCGCTAGAGAGCTGGAAATAATAACCTGGAGTTCGTCGTCAACGGAGTGACCCATGTTCCGCCTAATCCATCCGGTTACAGAACCCGTGACGTCACGGTTCACAAAGCTGTGGAGTATTAAAATGCGCCCTAGGTGACGTATCATGAAAAAAGGCTGGGTGGGATGAGTGAATGGAGCTGTCAGTGGGTGATGGATTGGGCTATTGTTCTCGGGCTTTAACGAACTTCACCGGCTGGATTGAGTGACAGCGGCTGGAGAGGAGGGGGGAGAGAAGGGGGTGGGCTATTGTTCTCGGGGAACCGGGGGAGTTGGCGGTATACATTAATTTCGCGATCTCGGGTTTGCGTCTACATCTAATTTGGCGATCTCGAAAACGGCTGGGAAATTCGCGGTTTTGAGGATTTTTCAAAATAGGAAAACGGGTGCAAGGAATACAACGGTGTAAGTCCGAGGTCTGTGCGACCCCGGGAAGTGGGAGATCTTTTCCATCCTATATCCTCCTCCTCCTCCTCCTCCTCCTCCTTTAAGGGGCTTTATATATACTTGATTAGATTAGATGCGAGAAATGCGCCCAGATAACTCATCATTAGCATGTCGAGTCAAAGTATAGCAGGCCCATGATGGCCTGAAATTTGATGAGTGGCCCGGTCACTATCTGCATGCCAATTTACGAAGGTTCAAAAATTCGCAAATTCACACATAAACAGTCGCGACATTACTTTTGCGGTTAATAGTACACAGGCTTGACCTTTCTCTCATGATTTTACCATGTTACGACTGACCCCAAGGAAGCTGTTACAAGCGTCCCCATTGTGTGTTGTCTTGTAGATATGCTTACTACTTTTTAACTGTGCACATGATGTGATCATCCATACTGTTTGGTGTGGTAAAGGAACCTTTCTCATGATAACAAGGGCAATTCAATGTCACGTCTGCCCTTCACATAATCACTTGATTAGGCCTACTGTCACTTACAAAAGTTGGGAACACACCTTGATTTTGGTTTTTGCATATAGAGGAACAAAAAACCAAAATGGAGTAGCCTAAGTTTTGCCTGTCTTAGAGGCCATAGTGACACACGTGCCGTGTGAATTTCAGCTACAGGGCTTTCCGAACATATTTATTATTGGCAATGTTACAACTGTACCCTGTTACAACCAACCCGACCTCCCCTACCATGTGTATGACCCCTGTGATGAAAGTGGTAAACTGAAGCCAAAAAGACCTAAATTATGTACCTGCTGGACAATAGACTAACATACCCAATTATTTATTTTCAGAGGAGTTCTTGCAGTCAGCACAGGTGATGTCACAAATTACCCCATTAGAAGTTGACATTCTGTTTCTTCTGTGTGACCTTCTCCATCAGACTGGGTGAGTCTGTCAGGACTTTATGGCTACTTACACATGTATAATGAGGAGGAATTTTTTTCAGTCGAATTATGTATTCAGATCTGCAAGCAATTGCTCCAGAACAGTACTTCAAACAAATAACCAAGCGTCTGACAGAAGTGAAGGCTGTTACAGTGAGTATGAATCAATTTCATGACCTCTCTTCATTTTCACTAATATTCCAAATTAAACATTTAACCAGTATTAGGATCAGGGAGTTCTGAGACCAACAATACAATATTGTGTATATTAATAGACCCCACCACAAGACACTACGGAAAACAAAATAAGAGTCTTTACTGTAGTGTGTTTGGACTCGGACGGCCAGTTTCCATGGTAATCACCAACAAAATGCTGTCGCCATGGGCAAACAAAAAACAAGGAAACTTTGCCTGACATATGTAGATAATCAAAATATGTTATTTATTTATTAATTTATAGCAGCAAACCCGTGTGTAGTGTCTGGTACATATGTTGAACTTGGTGTCAGTCAACGTATACAGAAGTGATCGAAAGCGGAGGGATAATTGGTCAACCCAAAAAAATGTCAATAATGGATTACCTTGTGATAGGCCTCCTTGGGCCTCTTATGGGATCATCTTTTGAATAACTGTCTTTAATCATTGCCTGCGCTGTGATGGATTTTGATTGCGGGAGGAAACAGGAGAACCCCGAGAAAACCCACGCGAACACAGAGAGAACCCTTCGAAACTCTATCCACATAAGGGGTCGTCAAAATACCACGTGACCGATTTTTGGCCACTTTTTGACCCCCTCCCCCCCTTTTTCACGTGGTTTTTTAAAAATGTCAATGTTATCAGAAAAAACGCAATCGAAATTGATAGCTCCTCAACTAAACTGTTTAAGCGCGTAAAAAACATGTCTCCCCATGTATTCGGGGTCGCTGATTTCGAATTTTAGGTTATTTTGAACCCATGTGCATCTGCAAAAGCTCCCATACGTGCCAATTCATTGTGTTCAGAGATACCACATGAATTTTCGCCGACCCCCCCTCCCCCCCGTGACCAACCGTGGTATATCAGCAGACCCCCCCTCCCCCCAAAACGGTCACGTGGTATATGGACGACCCCTAAGTATCCTCCGTCCGACCCGGGCATCGAACTCAGGACCTCAGAGGTGGAAGGCTGCAGCGCTAACCACTCCGACACCGTGTCGCCCTTACCCACAAAAATGTCTAAATAGAGTTATGCCCAGGAACATACACCCAAAGGATAGTACCGGTACTTCATTCAGTTAAAGTCAAGGTGGTGAAATCTGCATACTTCTGCCACAAATGACCGAAAAGTGAACTCATGAATGGTGTGCATGGACGGTGTTAAGCAATGATTTGTCAACCCACACAAATGCCATAATTGAGCCAAGCCCAGGAACATACACCTAAAGCAGGGGTTCTTACCTTTTCGGGCCTCCGCACCCCTTTGTAGACAATATATTGGTCCTTGTCACACCCCCTATCGAAGTTCATAATTAGACCAGTTATTAGCTCTTGGTTAGATGAAGTCCAGAGGTGCACCTTGCTCGCACCCCCAGGGAAGCCACCTCGCAACCCCTGGAGGTGAGGGCACCCCAGAACCGCTGACCTACAATAGGATCCTACTTAATTCAGTTAAAACCACGCAGGTGAAATCTGCATACTTCTGCCATAAATGACCGAAAAGAACACTGAATTAATTTCACGGGTATGACCTTGAAAGCCTTTTTCTCAAAACTGTTCTCATGTGGGTTGACGCATTATTGCATAACACCGTCCAATTATCAAATACAGTAGGTACCCGTTTTACACCGCTCCATTTTACGCCGTTTTACGTTAAGCCCAGTTTGAAAATGACATTATTAAAAATTTAAATTGAAAAATTGGGAAAAATTGGACGATAACAACACAATCTGAACATAAACACAACACTTCAACACTTTTGAGTCCAAACGCACGACCATAAAATAATGCTATTTTTTGTCTTTCATGCGGTGCCTCGTGGCGGGGTCTATCGATAAATCCAGTACCGTATTGTTGGTCTCATCGGAACCCTCTGAAGTCTGTTAAATACCCTAAGTCTACTGCAGTTCTTGCCAAAAGAAGGGAAAAGAGGCCTCAGAACCAGATGACCCTTCACCTGGAACCTCCCATTAAATGTGCATAATATACGTTTCAAATAATCAGCATTAAAATCTGCAATTTGACCCTAATAAGACGGGCGTCACATAATTATGCTGTGACAGTGGCTTTAAAAAATTCTTCTGGCGAAACTATAGTGTTTTCCCACTATGTAACGAGGTTTCTGTGTGGCTTTTTAAATTTTCTCTCGCGTAAAATATCGCGAGATTTGGACTACAAAATCGTGCATAAATAAACCGGATTAACCTGATTAACTTGAATGAAATCATCTTTTTGCGGCCGCTGAAAAAAAACTTTAACAAAAACGACCTTGACCGGCAAATTTTTGGCACACATAGTTGCCCCCAAACCTCCTCAAGAGATTCCACCCTAAAATTAGTGCAAAAGATGATTCAATAGTTTTAAAATAAATAAATAATGTTCGTAAATGTCAATTACCAGTTGCCGGGAGTCTGCGCACTTGAACGCCGGCATCAGGCTTGCTGGACAGCGCATGCTCCCCGCCCCTTTTGAATGGCTGAATGTTTACATTCGTGAGGGAGTGTGTTTGTTTATCATTTCTGCACGCCTGGCTGGCCTGTGCCGTAATTCATGCTATGTGTTTATGTTCCGCTTATTAGTTCAGAGATCCCAAGGCTACATACCGATAATTTTTTGTCAAACAGGCAGAGTGACAAAAAATTGGAGTAGGCGCGAAACAGGCGCCTTTGTGCCATCTTGTTGTACATATGAGAGTTTCCACTGCGTACGCATGAGAGTAGCGCCACATAGATGGCCTCAGGATCAAGCCTGGACACTATACGATCGTATTCACTAGTATTTTGAAGTCCCGTCCCCCAAATCCCCAAAAAGCTAATTTTTTTGCAAATACTTGCAAAAACGCGAAAAACCACCCGTCTTATTAGGGTTAAGCACTGTATGTGGGAAATCTTGGAACCCATCTCATTTACTTGCATGATAATAATTTTGTCTCTTTTTACGCCTTTTCATTTTATGCCACGTTTTGCGGGAACCAATTACCGGCGTAAAACGGGTACTACCTGTATCCTTATGGGGAGCCTTGGGAGCTCGTTCGTAAGTACAGATCGCAGTAAATCATACTGCAATAAGTCAGTAGGCCATTATCAAAACCAGACGACCTATTTAAGAACACCAGGAAACGCGAATGTCTGATTTTGCGCTTTTTATTTACGACCCAGGGAAAAATTATTGCCATGTTCAGTGTTATGCTTTGCCATGTCCGGTATCACATATCCAAAGCACGGAAATATGATCCATAAAGAAAATGAAAATGATCAATTGAAAATTATGATAGCCTGCTGGTTGTGAAACGGCCAAGAAAGATTTCCCATACGGGAAGTACCCGTTTTACGCCGCTCCATTTTACGCTGCTTCACATTAACCCCTAGGAAAATTCGAGCGGAGCGAGGGTTTTCCTAGTCTATAATATTAAAATGCTTCCGTTGCACGTATAATCCCTCTGATTGGTCCGCCCCCGTATTGTTGCCGCCACCTCCTCCTATTGGCCTCCGTCCATTGTTGCTGCGTCGTATCCATGACGCATTGTTACCATGCATGACGCTATTGGCCCCCATTCCGAGCATGCGCAGTGGGGGTGGAACACGTCCAGTTGCCTGCTGACCTCCTTGGGTGAAGGTCGCTTTTTTCCGTCTCTCCCGCCTCGGTCATCGTCACCTTCCGGACCTTTTCCCCTTCTCCACCTATACCCTGCCTGTCCCCCCTTCGCCGCGGGTATAGCTGGTTATTGAAAAATGGCCGTATGCACTGGCGGAGAAATGTAAGTTCGAAATTCTAACCTTAGCATGAGGCCCTACTGATCGGACTGCTTTGGATGTACACGCGTATAGGCCTACCCATGAGCGGTGCTTTCACAGATGGGAAGTAGGCCTACAGTACACTGTCTTCGAGGCACTTCTTTCGGACGTAGAATCGAACGTAAATAATCGGGTTGCAAATCTACCCACTTTCCAACATATAGCCAGGAATGCATATTCTTGGTCATCCAGTGGTGCCAACTGGCAGGTTGTTTATACAGTCAGTGAAGGTTATTGAGTTGGCACAGCTGGCAACCACCAACAATAGAATCCAATTACACTACTCACGATTATCCGGGTGTGGATTATCCGTGCATCGCCATAATATAAACATTTAAGTCCGAAAAAATGTGTCGGATATTTGTCCCACTGCTAGATAGTGTATAGGCCTACTGCTAACTTAGCAGTACCAGTGCCGACACTGGTACTGCAAAGTTAGCAGTGGTACGAAAATTCCACCCAATATCAATATCAATATGTCTCGCCAACGAAAAAATATACCATACTTTTTCTAGAAGGGAAAGTAAAATTCTAAGGTAAGTTCTATTTTTTTGGATAACCAAGCAGCATGCTCTTTGTACAGCGTAGTACATCAACAACCTGTGAATAGCTCCCTTTCCAGGACCATTTTCCGATTGTCCGTATTTCCCAATAATTATCTGGCAACACCCGTGTAGTCATTAGCCCGGATAATAATCGGGAGTACAGTGTACCTATGTACCGAAGCAGGTGGGCATGGTGGATATGGCGTCCGACTCCTAATCGGGAGGTCCTGGGTTCGAATCCCGGGGCCGGCAACCCTGACCGTGGTTTTCTGTGGTTTTCCACGGTCTTCCTAGGATAATTCCGGGGTCGCTTCCGTATAATAGGCCACAGCCGCTTCCTTCCTTCCCTATCCTTGGAGGTTGAAAGGCAATGCTGGGCCAACCTCCCTAATATCAATTAATTCAGTGTACCTATGTGTACAGACCAGCCCCCTGACACAGCCCACCTACATGTATGATGACGGTAGGTTAACACCTGTGTCTTGGCCAGACGGCGCTTATGGCGGAACATGGCGGATGTCCCTCCATTGTGTGCCGCCATCTTGAAGACCCATTCCGGTTGGCTGGCAAGTCAATCTGCCTACGGGTGGGTGCCAAAAAAAATGTGCCAAAAAATAAGTATACGGTACTGCTCGGTACTGCTAGCTATCTTTAGTCATGTCAAAATAAAATAAATAGTACACTTACAATGCTCGGTAAATGTGCAGAAGGCATTCTGGACACACCAAAAATGTCAAGCGAGCAGGAGGTGATTGTAAAAGAGCATTGTAAGTGTACTATTTATTTCATTTAGACATGACTAAAGATATCTAGCAGTACCGAGCAGTACCGTACTTATTTTTCGGAATTTTTTTTGGCACCCACCCGTAGGCAGATTGACTTGCCAGCCAACCGGAATGGGTCTTCAAGATGGCGGCACACAATGGAGGGACATCCGCCATGTTCCGCCATCAGCGCCGTCTGGCCAAGACACAGGTGTTAACCTACCGTATTCGAGGAGTGTCATAGGCCTGGTACAGACTGTATGGTCGCCCAGCTGTATTGTTGTACAAACATTGGGTATAGGCTCGGTTCGCCACCTTGAATCACATGCATCATTGGAACCACAGATAGGAGCCGCAGTATTTTCAAACTGCACACCCTTAACCCTTTGACGAGTTTTTGGCAGGTTTTTGGGCCACTTCTTTCTCTTTTTTTTGTCCAAAATGCGACGCAGGAGTGATATATTAATGAATAACAAATTCGCGCCAAAATTAAATTCGTGTTGGTCCTTTTGGTTGTAAAATGCTGGGAAAAAATTAATTTACAGGGTGTTTCGGAAATAAACTTTCGTCCTGCTCTCAGAAAGTCGATAGGCCTAACAAGTTTACTCAGTCAGTCAGTCACTATATGCATTAATAATCGGGTTAGTGCACCGCCCTAATTGGGCATCTGGCACGGTACCTTTATTTGCTTAAGGTGTACAAGCTTTTACACGTGGTCCTTTTCCGTAACGCCCGGGTACCGCGAGCGAAGGGGGAATGAATAGGAGGGGATGTGCGAAGTGCATGTGCATTGTCGTTAATGTGTCATTTTGTGAACTCCCCCGGGTGGCTTAGTCTGTCGGAAACTGCCACCCGAAACGAAGCCAGAGATGGCCCAACTCTGCACGAAAGAAGGTGGGAACCCCGGGTGGGGATTGAACCCGGGACCTTAACTTCCGTGGGCGCGCGCGTTACCGCGGCGCCACTCCGTCTCCCTATACTATATGCATTGTTCTTACGGTTACATAATATTACCACAACACTGTACAGTGTTGGACATTAATCGAGGCATTCGAGGCAGGAACCGAAGATAAGCATTCTGCAAGCCAGGCGAGCAAGATTCCTTCTTCTGCCGGTTCCGAAAATGTCGCTAGCATTATGCCTCGATATAATTATGTCCAACACTGTACTATGATAAACTCCCAAGGCCAAGGTTCCAGACTTTACGGGCACCCTGTAGTACTGAGGGAACAGGTTTACATAAACGATCACGTGGGAGCAACGTGACCTTGGCATATACGACTCAACTTGGCGGGAACAGGGGGGGGGGGGAATCTGGAGTTGCTATGGTAGTTGAGTCACCATCCAAGAGATGGCGGGAGCATATTGAACCGGGTTTGGCACCGTAAAGGTCGCCTTCTCTATGCACATCCTCGCGCATCAAATTCAAAAGCCGTCAGGACATCAGAATAATTATGATGTACTTAGCCGTCAAAGGGGTAATATAAGGAGGGGGGAGGGATGGGGGAGGGGAGTATGACGCGGATAATTGTTGGATGAGCATCATTAAGAACATGCCCTACACCGCAGGCCTAGAAAAGAGCGAGCGAAGCGAGTGGTTTTCTAGGCCTGCGCCCTAGGAAAAGACGAGCGGAGCGAGGGTTTTCCTAGTTATGACAATAAACATGGCCGCCAAAAGTCGACAAATAAACTTTTCAGCTACATGGTCATGTTTGGTATGAAATCATATGTTTTTGAGGGTGCAGAATTCAGTGGTGGTACCGAAAATAGTACCAGACAATCCCAGAAGTAATACAGTGAAACCTGTCTATAACGGACCCTGCTTACAGCGGAACCTTGTTCTTTACGGAAACATTTTAGGGTCTCGATTGCGCTATACACAGGTTTCATTGTACGTAATAAACGCTTTGAAAATATGTACTGTATACGCCAAATTGTTTCATACCCCCGGGGTATGAAACAATTTGTCGTATACATAGGTATAGTGCTATATACGACAAATTGTTTCATACCCCTGGGGTATGAAACAATTTGGCGTATATAGTACCTATGTTGGCACCATCGATTGTTTAAAATGCAATTTTTTGATTGAGCAGTTGTTACTTCCCCAAAAATTCTCAAATAGGCTTCATATCGCAGGGCCATTAAAAATTATTGCCACTTTTTCTATGTTAAAAGTAGCAAATCAGAGCGAACGTATTATTATTAAATTAGGTCTCCAATGATACTTATTGCTAATATTTTGGATTTTTCATCCGTGAGATATTTGCGGTCAAACACAGGGGCCAATATTTTTGAAATGAATAGTATGGGAGGCAGATTCGGAGGTTGCATTAGCGGAAATCCACTATACCAACTACCTCGGCGGGGCCCTTTCGGGGCCCAGACAAGGGGGCTGCGTCTTTAATTTGGAGGGCCAGCTCTTGCACATAACGCCACAATGACAATTTCACATTATTCCTTTTTCACGAGAGCCCCCGCGCGACTTTAAATAAATTTGCTGTCATTTGCGGATAATTCAACTTGTATAGGGCCCCGCATCACTTTAGCAGTTGGAAACGTGAAATAATTTTCAAGGTTCTTGTTAATTGACGCCTCAAATACAACTTAATTTCATAACAATCATACCTCTAAAAAAGGTACGCATCATATTGCAAACCCAAGGGCCCCCTCGGCCGGAGGCCTCTTAGACCCTGAGGCCCTAGGCTTCAGCCTGACAACCTATTGGTAAATCCTGCCCTGACACTGAGACAGTCTTTACGTACAATGAAACCTGTGTATAGCGCAATCGAGACCCTAAAATTTTTCCGTAATGCACAAGGTTCCGCTGTAAGCAGGGTCCGTTATAGACAGGTTGCACTGTATTACTTCTGGGATTGTCTGGTACTATTTGCGGTACCACCACTGAATTCTGCACCCTCAAAAACATACGATTTCATACCAAACATGACCATGTAGCTGAAAAGTTTATTTGCCGACTTTTGACGGCCATATTTAATGTTATAATGATCAAATGGGCCTTTAACATTATTTAATATTTCAATGGAGTCTTGAACTCCAACTTGTGTGAAAATAACATGACATACATTGATAAATAGCTATAAATAAGAGCGGGATTCCGAAGTATACTACTATTCTTGATGACGGCCATTTTTGGTGAATTAATTACGGGCTAATTAGAGCCTAAAAACTTTGGGCCTGGGGTTATTTACGTTCAGGAAGGGATGTAGTATCAGCACCGTAAATGGCATCTTCTCTGTCAGAAGTGAAATATTATTGTGACTTCCGACCCCACTAGTACTGTTGCTATTATTATTATTATTATTATTATTATTATTATTATTATTATTATTATTATTATTATTATTATTATTATTATAGGTTTTGCACGGACGTTGACCCATCAGTAGCCTACCTAACTCAAGCGCTGCTGTGATATACCCTAAGTTCCGATATCACTCATATGCTCACTTTTTTATTTTCGAATCATTAAATCAACCACGACAATAATCGGCCCGAGTTAGTGAAATGTGCAGAGGAAGATTGTCTGTACAACATATTAAAATTTTGAACATTTTAATGTGGTTGTTTGAGAGGCGTAGTAACACAAACTGCACTATTGCGACGAGAAGCAATGACCACGGGTAGGGTTTTGTATGTCCTCGTGTAACAGATTCCCTGCTCCACCTCTCGGATGGAGATGTACGGCATGAGACGGGGCTTGAGTGGGGCTTTCATTTGGTACGCATTGCATATTTTTTAGTCCCAATAAGCGCCTCACAGTGACGGCGCAAAGCGAGTCGGAATCGCCATAAGGCCATAAGGCGCTAATTCGTATTCCCGCCTCCCTTTTGCGCTTGCGCTTGATTGTAAACGGGAGGGGAGGGTCTACTGGTACTATTGACCGCAAAAGTAATGTCGCGACTGTTTATGTCCTTTTGTGTTTATGTGTTGGTAATCCTGGGCGCTGCCAGGTTACGGATATGTTTAT
>JYFJ02009078.1:0-10691 GCA_000934665.2 Catajapyx aquilonaris | reverse complement strand
GCTAAATTTCATCCTTAGGATGTCAAAAATGATCTGCGATCATAAAAAAAAGGTCCCCTCAAAAAAACGCACGGGTTTCGGTTCCTCGACCGGACTAATACGGCCATTTTTCAATAAGCCGGCGCGCGGCTGAAGTCAAGTATGCGGGACATTCGCCGAATCAATTAGGAAACAGTACCTGCAGCCTGCCGACCCTTTGATTCGTTGTTTTGCTTCTGGGTTTGAAGTCGGGGAAGTGACCAGGGGCCCCGGAATTAATAATTCCTCAAGCTTGGTCAGAATACAGATGGGGTCATTGTCATGGGTCAGGTCGAATCGTAAGTCGCTAGGTTACGAACAAATTGATTCGGCGAATGTCCCGTATACTTGACATGAGCCACCAGGGCCCCGTGGCGAGGGGGGCACAGGTAGGGTGGGAGGAGAAGGGTAAAAGGTCCGGCGGGTGATGATGACCGAGGCGGGAGAGACGGAAAAAAGCGACCTTCTCCCAAGGAGGTCAGCAGGCAACTGGACGTGTTCCACCCCCACTGCGCATGCTCGGAACGGGGGCCAATCGGAGGCGTCGTGGTAACAATGCGCCATGGATACGTCGCAGCAACAATGGACGGGGGCCAATAGGAAGAGGTGGCGGCAACAATACGGGGGCGGACCAATCAGAGGGCTCGGTCGCCGTCCGCAAGCATTTTAATATTATAGAAGATATCCAGCTGGCTCTATAGCCACACATATTGGGCTTCTTGATCAAGAATTATTTTACATAGTGAAGTGCCATAAGTTCGTGCAAACTAACATATTTCACTGAATTTTGAGATTGACAAAAGTTTGTTGCTCATTATGACAATTTTGAAGAGAAAACAACAAAGCTTGTTCCAGCCGAAAAAATTCTGGCCGCAGTGCAACCATATATGCTGCGAATTCTGAAGCAGTCACTTGGGATCTGTTGGAATATTTTTATGAAGCAATAAGGTTGTGTCAATATTAATGTTTTCCACTACTGCAAACGAGGTCATTCGTAATGACTACAAACTAGTAAAATTAAAGTCAGGGAACGAGGGATGTCACAATAACCTATACGTAATGACTGAAGGAGTCAATCACACCTACAGGTAATCCAGTGGGTCCAGTGGCTCGATTGACACAAAACAAGTTGGAAATGTGTGGTGAAATTCACTTCAATTACAGGATAATTGCAGTTACAGGCAAATGATGAATGAGATCAGTAAGGCTCTTCTCAAGGGGGTAATCACTTCGGTACTCCGGTGTACACCTGGGAGTGGTATTCCCTGGTACTCCTTAGGCACCTCACTCTTTATTACTCCGTGGTACTCCAGTGTACACTTTTCAGTCGAGTGATTACCCCCTTGGCTCTTCTAGAAGCACTATTTATTGCTGTTATACCACAACCTTTGTCTGCACTACTAAATCATCACAGAATGTGAAATAACTTCTTAACATACTAATTTTTTCCTACTATTCGGAAATCAGGAAGATATTTAAAATGCTTGTCCATAGAAGAAATCTGTGGTCGAGGGCCCGCTTCCTCCACTCTTGGTGAAGGCTGAAACACTCGCGGTGTACCACACTCCGGGTTGCAATCCTGCAACGGAGCAGTTGAGACCGGGTGTCTCGCAAGTGGAGTGAACAACCCCTCCTTGGTTGGTCACTACTGCTTGGTACCGGAACACGCAGAGGTATCCGTCACCATGTGGACGCCACTCGATGTTGGCCAGTCCATAGAGAATGTTATACTGGGACACCCTCACAGGTCCGGGGTTTTCTAGAACTAGAAAATTATGGTTCATCGGCTGTCAGTATAAACCAATTTGGGGGAAAGTTTCTTACCAAAATTGGGCAACTATTGTATGAACTAACCTTTTACCGGAGTGGCCAATTCCAACGTGGCGTTGGGTCCAAAGTGACCTGTTCCATTGAATGCTGCAACTGAGAAGTGATAAGTGGTGCATGGCTTCGCGTACTCTCCTACGCTCCAGTCTGGTTTGTCCCTGTCATGGATAGTCGTGGAGAAGATCTTGCCGTGCTCGGACACACAGGTGGCCGAGTAGCCAGCCACGCACCCAATAGTCTCATCTCGTGGTGACCAATAAAAGTGGAATTAATATGGGCTGGAGTCTGGCACCATTCTCACGCCATAGAGAGGGCCAGGCGCTAGAAGAGACACGTATCATTATAGCGAAGTGTGTTGCTACTAAGCTCACCTTGGTTGGGCATCGTTATTTTGGCTTTGACATCGGCACCCACAATCTGGGCATCCGAACTTTCTAAGTAGAAATCAAAGTCGCAATCTGAGCAAGGTTGCACATGAGTCTCATTGTAACTGCAGTGATGCGTGTCTGTGCAGATGTCGCTCAGTTGGTAAGATGGTTTTGATCCAAATTGGCAATAAATACTCGGATGTAATTTGGTAGCGCCTTTTGTCAAGGCACATTTTCCGAGGTCAAAGTTCACCTCCACCTGACCAAGGGCGGTGACAACCAGGGCCAAATTCAGAATCACATCTGCAGTATGTGAAGGGCCAAGTGTTAGTCTTTACCACGTACATTATTTTGATTATTTTTATTATTATCACACATGATATGACAGGATCAAGTGCTTTTGACTTTTAAACTCACCTCGATCATCAAACCATGCTTTCATGTCTTCAGCACGACCCACTTGATTACCATCATCGTCTTCCACTTCCAAATGAAACAAGCAGCTAACGGAGCAACGAATCACGTGGATTTCATTGTAGCTGCAGTGATTGTTCGAGCAGATATCAGAGAGTTGATAGGTGTGACGAGGCTTATTATTTTGTCCATCGTCGCAGTCAATGTCTACTCTCAGATAGGTGGCGTTCCATTCCATGGCGCATTTGGCCAGGTCAAAGGTCACCTCCGCTTGGTCAACGTCGGTAGCTGTCACGTCCAAGTTCAGTATAGTATCTGCACATTAAGGCTCGGTTGCATAAACGGTTGGTAAATCACGAACAATATTAATCCTATGTGAACAACATGGGATGACCCACTTGTGTCACTCAGAATAAAGACAATGCTTAACTCCTCAAGTCGTCATAAAAATTGAAAAAAAGAAAACAGGAATGGTTTCTGGCACCATCTTGCAAATTTACAACTTTCAGTCCTTGGATTTTCTCACACCAGAGGAAATCTACTGATAGTGTTGCATGCAATGTTATGAATAGCAGCTTTTACTGTGAATTACAGTGGTATTCGGTATACTATAATTACTGTAGAATATTCGTTACCATAACATGGGGGAAGAGTAGTTGTTGTGATTTGAGTATAGGTGCTCGTGCTCAAGTGTGGGGTTGTTGAAGTTTTGGTGAAGGTTTGGTAGAAGGAAGGTGTTGTAGTCCTCTGTGTGGTGGTCGACCCTTCCATCACCTGAAAGATGAATGTTCACATGGTACACTCTCTGTCACCTAACCTCCAACAGGTGTTCCAAAATTGCATGCTTTACATCATAACTGTTAAGGTCGGCTCAAAATACAAGTATTAGCCTATCTTCTGTACTGAGTTGAGTAACATCAACTTTTATTGCCACCTCTACAGATACCATCCGATTCACAGGTAAATATATTGGTAACCATTCAACAAAAGATTTCTATCAAGACGTGCTCCTTTAATCTTGCTCGAATTAGTTTTACTATAGTTGTGAATGACTCGCCCACAGACCACTCACCTCTGCAATGATCAGGACAGCCAACAGCAGCAGGGCTCCCTCCATGGCTGATGGAGTGATGCTAGTCTTCTGCTCTTCCTTCAAGTGAAGACTGCTCACCGTCTAAGGGTGTACTTGTTTAAGTACCACCCTACACTGCGCAAGACCTTGCATTGAACATAATCCAAGGGATGTGACTGATTCGCCGCGTAACCGCTTTGTATCCCGCAACACGGGATTACTTGCAAGATACCCAGACGGCCACACACACAACACATAACTAGTAAAGCTTCCGAGAGACAACTTAAAGCCCTTCTAATATTCCCCAAGTTCTGACTGGATGATCCGCTATCCTGCTGCTACCATTGAGTCAGCTTTTATATATATAACTGATAGTTTGCGTAATGGCACAGAGTATGCAACAGGAGGGATTGATATTCGAAGTGAACTTAATTTTCCTAAAAATAGTAAAAAATAAAGACCGGCCAGAATATTCAAAGTTGTCGTCTATACTTTTATAGGAAAAAAGGAAGGTGTACACAAAGAACATTCTGCTAGACTTTTTTGGGGCAAGTTTGGGTAAGTGCAGACGGATTTAGATTAGTTGAAGTTGAAAGGTATGCTACCTCCTCAGTAATTAGCAAGTGAGGAAAAATAGTCATGGGCCTTATACTTACCTTACTGACTATCAAAGTAGCTGCACAGCATTCATCTATTATGTGGGTGCTCCGAAAATTAATATATATCATAATATGCACATGGTCCTTAGTGCCTTAGTGCCGCACTTGCTCCGAGATATGGGGTAAGTGCGATTGTAAAATTCTCTCAGAGTAATAAACATTGTTCGGGTTGCATAGGACTAAGTGGTAAGTGCCACAAAGACACTAACTTCATCCCTCAGTCTGTTTTTCCCGGAAAGAATTTCCAAGATGTTTTTTACAGGACGAACGTCTATAGTTTTATTCACTGCTCCGCAATAAGTTGGCTACATTCCTGACATTAAAATGCATCATGTGGAAGCGTTTTCGTACAAGTGAACGAAATGACCCTGTCCCCATCAGTCGTGGAATATCCAGCATTGCTGATCACAGAAAGATGTCCTGTCGCCTATTTTGGCGACGGATAGCTTTATTCCTCCAATTGTGCATTTCGATCCCATATACCCGTATTAAGTGGGTACGCACTTGCCCCCTGACCATGTCTAGTTAGAGGCAAGTGCGGCTTCTCTTTAAAAACCAGCCTGATTATGCCACCAAAACGGAACGATAACAGCGTGATACTACACGAGTACACGTTAACATCTTACGTGCAGTGCAGGAGAGGTTACGCAGCATGAGATTTTTATTTTATTTTTTATTTATTTTACCCCGTGATGTCCCTTACGGGAGCTCCAGGGGGTGGCATACCACCATCAGTTTTCTGTATATATATATTCTGCTTCATTCAGCTGTGCAAGGAAACAGGGACAATGGGAAAGGTTAGGGATTTTTGGGGAGGGAACATGGGTGCAAGGTGCAATGTCGTAGCTATGGGTCATGTGCTGTCCCCCAGGAGGTTAGGTTGCCAGACACCTCCTTGGTGCAGGTCAGAGACCCTCCTGACGCAGGTGAAAGGAAAGTTCCCCAGGCGGGGATCGAACCTGGGGCCTTTCACTCAGCAAGCCGAGACGTTACCGTCTCGGCCATCTGCACCTCCCCGCAGCATGAGATTCAAGACTCGTCAAATTTTCTGAAAAAGGTAGTTACGTACTCGCCGGAAAAGTTCAAACACCAGCTATCAATGTGACGAAATGAGACAGTATGACGCATTTTCCGTGTGTCTATCTATATATAGTATACTTGATATCCTGAAGGAGACATTACCTGGGGTTGGATGTATACAGTCGTGATATGATCAAGTGCCATGAAGTTGCTTATTCGTGCAAACACACGCAATTATTATTTCGCTGAATTGAGAGACTTGCAAGTTTCTTGCTCATTAGTGTCATTATTACAGTTAACAAATTTGATAACAAAAAAACACAAACTTGTTATGTTTATGTGTCTCCTTTCCAGCATAAAACATTTTCTGGCGACAGTACAACCGTAGCCTATAGGCTACATATTATGCTGAGAATTCTGAAGCAGTTACTTAAGAAACGTTACAAGTTTTTATAAAACAAGGTTGTGTCAATTAATGTTTTCCACTTACTACAGAAGGGGTTATTCGCATAATGACAACAAACTACAAAATACGAAATTCATTGCATGAGGAATGTCACAATTCATTCTTTTATTCGCAGGTAATACATTCATATAGCGACTTAAAATGACTGTCACAAATCATCTGCTTTATATTAAGCTGTTTTTTGCCAGAAATAATTACTCATTACAGTCACTGGTAGCAAAGGTAAATTACTGCTCCCGCCTACAGTATAAGTTGAACACTGTAGGTATTAGCCATGAATCCAGAATATGTCTTAAATGGGTGTTCCGCAGACGAAATCCGTGGTTGACTGCAGGGTTGTCACGTTTCTTTTGGTGATGGCAGAAACATCCACTGTGTATCGTTGTCCGGGTGTCAATCCGGCAACGGTGCAGTTGAGACCGGGTGTCTCGCAAGTGGCGGTGACCTTTCCTTGACGAGTGGTCACCACCGCTTGGTACAGAGACACGCAGCGGTACCCGTAAGCAGGTGACTGCCACTTGATGTTGGCCACTCCTAAGGGCAAATCCTCCTGAGAAACCCTTACTTGTCCGGGGTATCCTGGAACTGGAAATGGTTCCATTGCTCAGTGTTAGTGTTCGGATCGTGAGCACAGCACGGGTAGAACCGAACCGGTTGATGAAGAGATCAACTAACCTACTTCCGGAGTGACAATTTCCAACGTGGCGTTGTCTCCAAAGTGACCAGTTCCATTGAATGCTGCAACTGACACGTGATAAGTGGTGCATGGCTCCCCGTCGTCTGCTATGGCCCACTCTACACTATTATTGTGATGGACAATCTTGGAGTAGGTCATACCATGCTCGGACACACAGGTGGCCGAGTAGCCAGCCACACATGGAGCAGTCTTAAATTGTGGTGACCAATTGAAGTGGAGAA
Organism: Catajapyx aquilonaris; assembly: GCA_000934665.2. Classification (NCBI taxonomy): domain Eukaryota; kingdom Metazoa; phylum Arthropoda; class Diplura; order Dicellurata; family Japygidae; genus Catajapyx; species Catajapyx aquilonaris. The sequence goes on along the minus strand of JYFJ02009078.1, from coordinate 3,929 downwards.
GATAACTGCTCGAGTCTATCGCCAGATGCAACTCACTAGGAGGGCCAGGTGCTGGAATGTACAAGTAAGAATCACAACAAAACTCTCACCTGGATTATTCCCACATTGTTGGTCAAGTAGTGAAAGTGGAAAGAAAGAGAGAAAGCCAAGAAAGGCGGTCTAGGTGCTTACAGAATGTCGTCTTGTTCAACTGAGTTTCTTAAATCGAGATTAAGTTATGCTTGTGTTGATGACTGTAAATGTTTAATTTGAACATTGCAAAGTGTGTTGCATCTTCATACGGCCCGACATGGTGACATAAGTTCCTAAGAAACTAAGCCCACCTTGGTTCTGCATCCTCGCTCTGGCTTTGACATCTTTACCCACAAACTGAGTCGAACTTTTTATGCGGAAAACAAAGTCGCAATCTGAGCAAGCTTGAACATGAGTCTCATTGTAACTGCAGTGCGTGTCTGTGCAGATGTCGCTCAGTTGGAATGAAGGTTCTGATTCCCCTTGGCAGAAAATATCCATTTCTAATGTGGTAGCGCCCTTTGTCAAGGCACATTTTCCGAGTTCACCTCCACCTGACCAAGGGCGGTGACAACCAGGTCCACATTCAGAATCACATCTGCAGTATGTGAAGGGCCAAGCCGGGCCAAGCGTTAGTCTTTACCACGTACATTATTTTTATTATTATCACACATGACAGGATCAAGTAACATGTGCTTTTGACTTTTAAACTCACCTCGATCATAAAACTCGCCTGCATTCACGTCTTCAGCAAAACCCACATGATTGCCATCCGCGTCTTGCACTTCCAAATCAAACACGCAGTTAAGAGCGCAACGAGTCACGTGGGTCTCATTGTAGCTGCAGTGATTGTTCGAGCAGATATCAGAGAGTCGATAGGTGTGACGGACCTTATTATCATCACAGTCAATGTCTACTCTCAGGTAGGTGGCGTTCCATTCCAGGGTGCATTGGTCCAGGTCAAAGGTCACCTCCGCTTGGTCAACGTCGGTGGCTGTCGCGTTCAAGTTCAGCATCGGATCTGCACATAAAGGCTTGGGTGAGTAAACGGTTGGTAAGCCATGAACAATATAATCCTACGTGAATATAGCACTGGATGAACCAGTTTTGTCACTCGGAATGAAAGCAAATAAAAAAATGTAAAAAGAAATCAGCCTGGCACCATCTTCAAAACCAAAAAATATATATTCAAGAAACAATATTTTCACGCCTGGCTTTTGTCACATCGCATTGGGAGAAAAATAGACTAACAGTGTCGCATCCAGGTCGCATCCGATGTTACGAGGAGCAGCTTTTACTATATGAATTTCAGCAAATCAATCCGGTTAAGGATTCATTACCATAACATGGGGCACGAGTTGTTGGCATTCGCGTGGTGGTGGTGGTCAAGTCTGAGCTGGGCCAATCTCTTGTAGTCCACTCTGTGGTGGGCTTGGTGGTAGGTTCCATCAACTAAAAGATGCAGGTTTACAAAATACACTTTATTTATCACCTAATCTCTAACAGAAGCTTATTCAAAACCCAATGTTTTACATCTGAATTTTGAATGTCGGTTCAAAATGTTACATTCATATTCCGTCGAGTAATATCAAATTAGGTTGTAACCTGTACTGTTAACCTCTAATGCCACTTGGTAAACTCTCGAGCCAAGATTTCTAGGAAACATGTAACGTGGATTTTGACTGGTCGATGGTTAACCAGCATTCATGCTTTGCTGACCACAGTGTATAGACACTTCGAAGCAGAGAGACCACTCACCTCTGAACCTTGACCTGCACCAATGAGCAGGGCAGCCAAGAGCTGCAGGGCTCCCTCCATGACTGAAGAAGTGTTGATCGTCTTTTGTTCTTCCTCCACAAGTGAAGACTGCGCACAGTCTAAGGGTGTATAAGTACCACCCTATACACTGCGCAAGACCTTCCCACACATTAAATATAATCCAGGGGATGTCACTGATAACTCGCGTGACCGATGCGTATTCCGCAACATGGTATTACTGCTTCCAAGACACCTTACACCCACAATACACAACGAGTAAAGCTTCCGCCAGATAACAAAACCTCTCTAATTCCACAAGTGCTGCCTTGATAAATGGGATCGACCTTGACGACCCGACCTACACTACTAATCGTAGCCAAACATCTACTGATAGAAACACAATTTATTGCTGCTAACAGGTTAAAATTATTGCAACATTGTACACATCCGGAAGATATTTAAATGTCGTGTCAATAGACGAATTCTATGGTCGCCTGCTGCGTTGTCACGTTTCTCTTGGTGATGGCAGAGACCCGGGCAGTGTACCACTCTCCAGACTGCAATCCGGCAACTGTGCAGATGAGACCTGGTGTCTCACAAGTGGCGTGTACGTTTCCTCGCTCATTGGTCACCACTACTGTGTACAGAGACACGCAGCGGTACCCTGCACTGGGCGGGTCCCACTTGATGTTGGCCATTCCAGAAGGCAAGTTATACTTGGACATCCTCAAACTTCCGGGGTATATCCTGGAACTGGAAAATTCACTAGCTGTTAGTACAACGTATTCTGGTCGTTTAAACAGCTTTATAGCTGAATTTATCAACTAACCGACTTCCGGAGTGACAATTTCCAACGTGGCGTTGCGTCTCCAAAGTGACCTGTTTTGCTGAATGCTGCAACCGAGATGTAATAAGTGGTGCAAGGTTCCACATCGTCTGCTATGGCCCACTCTATTTTGTCACTGTGTACATAGACGGTCTTGGATTAGGTCATACCATGCTCGGACACACAGTTGGCCACGTATCCAGCTACACACATGAAGGTGTACTCAGGTGGTTTCCAGTAGAAATCTAGCAAGTAGCCGTTGGTGTCTGGCAGCGGAAATATGCCATATGGACGGCCAGGTGCTGGAATAGACAAGTAACTGTCACAACTCGCACTGTTTTGGACGGTATAAATAAAATAATGACAGAATTCGAAGTCGCCATTTTGGATGAAAAAGGCTCACCTTGGTCCGGCAGGGTCGCATTGGCAAAGACAACGTTACCCACATCTTGATAATTTGGATCCATCAATTGGAAATCAAAATCGCAATGTGTGCAAGCTTGTACGGTAGTCTCATTGTAATTGCAGGTTGTTCCTCTGCAGATGTCGCTCAGAAGGTGATAATTGCATGTAATGGGCATATTGCAGTTCACCTCAACGGCTAATAAGGTTGCACCCTTGCCCAGGGCACACTCAGCAAGGTCAAAGGTAACCTCCATCTGACCAGGAACGGCCACACCCAAGTTAAAATTCAGAATCGCTTCTAAATGATGCAATGCCAAGTGTTAATTAAATCCAGACAATTCAGATATATTTTTAAATGATTTATTAGGCCTACCGAAACACGGGTCAGGAGTTCCTGTGGTTGGAATATCGGTGGTCCAGTATGTGGTAGTGGAGTCCGTGATTGTCCACTCTTCCGTCATCTGAAAAGGTATACAATAAGACTCATTGTCAGGTAACAGCTATCCTTTACGTATATCGTAATTTTCTACGTCGCCTGGAAATGTTATTTGACTCTGTTGAGTGTCCTCAAATATGATTGTAACCTCTAATCCACATGTTATTTGGTTAACTCTCAAGTAGAGAGACACGTGCACCTGACGACACTCTTCATGCTTCATCGTGTTTTCTCACCTCTGAACCACGACCGGCAACAATGAGCAGAGCAGCCAAGAGCAGCAGTGATCCCTCCATGGCTGGAGAAGTATTACTTTGTCTTCTTCGCTTCTTCCGAGTGAAGACTGCGCACCGTTGTACCAACCCTGAATTTCGCAACAATCTCCGCAGCCTTCCTACTTAAAGGGACACTCCACTCAAAATACAAGTTGGGCTCTAAAAATCGGGAAAGAGATCCTGACTCCGAGGGTATAAGCAGTTTTTCTGAGAGACG
>JYFJ02009077.1:0-10694 GCA_000934665.2 Catajapyx aquilonaris | reverse complement strand
GCCAGAAAGCATCTCTTAGCAACGACTTGCTTATAAACAAGCAGCTTGCGCGATTTTTTCAATAACTACTGGTGCCATAGAGTTGGATCACCCTGTACTTGCATGTGGAGGGATATATACATCATAGGTTACTTTTACATGACGAGTTGATTCAAAAATAAATGTAATCAATTACTGTTAATATATTTTGAATTCCTAGTTTACCTCATGCGTAACTTGGAGGTTGGATACAGGTTCCATGAGAATATAAGAAAACAATGTGCATATCATTCACCTTTATTACTGCCCTGTTCATAAGTAGCAAAAATGCTGCTGTGTGTTTAAACTATGATCTTTTCAAGACCTTCAACATAAGGTTTTGCAACCTCCGACCATTGGATTACCCTGCGCACATTGCCAGTGTTGTTCATGGTAAGCATTGTGCTGCTGCTCTGCTTGTTACCATTCTAAACTCCATCATGTTCTCTGGAAGAAACCAATCTTGCCCGAATCAGAAGTGAAAAATGGTCACCCGATTGCGTCCGTCGCAGTTGGTCAATGAACTCCATAGCTACTTCATAGTGCAAATGTTGTAAAAGCATATTCACACAATGATATTTTAATTGTGTTCTTCAATTATGCTTTATTATGATAATTATTATATGACATGAATTTATTATACAACAGTATTCATGCAATTTTGGTTCCAGTTTAAGAAGATATGTTATTGAAATGGTTATTAGCAGGCCAATACATTTATTTTCTGACAATACTTGTACCAAATCACTACCCTCATTATGCTTTGTCATTTATACAGGTGATGCATTAGCTGGTTCCAGTTTGCATGTTGAACTACTGCACCATTACACATGTAGTCTCCCTAAGAAGTGATAAATGCCTTCTGCAATATTGTTTCAGATCATAATATTTCCTATGCTTCCGGAGTGTGCACTGCAATAAGCCCAAGTTCCTGGTATAATCAGGCAAAGTTTGGGCAAAGTATCATTAAGCTGTCACCCTGTTTGATACAAAGGTTATAGACCTGTAACTCTAGGTGACACATGATCGTCTTGAGAAGCTGTAGATGTTTGTCCAGATGAACTTGTTTTGCACAAGTTCAAATTGTCATAGCAATCCAAGTGCTTGAATAATGTTGTCTTGGGTGCACTTATACATATCCTCCGGGAAAAAAGGCGCACCATGTTTTGCTGGTACGTTATTGGAACGTGTTGTCGTATCATAGCAATGTTTTCTATATGACCCATCTTTCAAATTACTCATGTATGGACTGGAGGTTTAGGTATTATGCTTATTATTGTTGTGGAAGATATATATGTCAGACTTTCTACATTATAAGAGTAGCTGTGTCTTTGGCCAAGAGTAATTAGTTTCTGACCCATGCTTTTATCAGGGGTTCTATTCACAGCACTACACTTTTGGCGATTTATGGACACAATTATTTTGTATGTGCAAGTAAGCCAGCGCCAGAGATAAGGTTTATAATAGACCACCTCATGGTTTGTAATGCTGATGCAATCACCCCCTCCCCCCGACAGCACTACACTGTGAGGCACTTCCTATGAAGCATTTCAGATGAATCACGTAGAATATGAAGCATGAAATCATTGTCTGCCAATGTGCACCATTTAGTATAAACACTGGTTACTAGAACCTGTGAAACCTGTCACATATTCTTGTGAAAAAGTGAGAGGAAAGAATAACTCTAAATTGATTAATGAGTTTTCCGCAATATTATTTCATCACATATAGTTGCAGTTGATTGGTTGATTGTAACCTCCAGACACTATAAGAAGATTCTTATTCTTTCTAACGATCCACAGTTATTCGCTTTGCCAGGTCCAGCCTTCTAAACACAACAGTTACATGTCTCCATGTGTAATGTACAGTACAACAAGGAATGTATCGGTACCTCACAAACACACACTCCGTCCTGGAAGTATCCCAGCATGTAGTTCCACTTTGAGTTAAGGAAGTTATTCAGGGCAAATCTTTAATGAGTGATGAGACTGTTTTCACAGAGGTGCAATTCAAATTTTATCTCTCAATCGCTGCACATTCTTTGAAACTTATCTTTGCAGTCCCTTTTGAATTAATTGTGTGGCTGGTAGCTTACATTCTTGTTTCCCAGGTTTCAATGTGAAATAAACGTAATGGTAGCAAGACTGTCGCTTGCTTTGTCAGTATCTTCATTGTGGAAGTAGTTGTCCGTTGACATCATTTGGTTGAAGCGATATCATCACAGTAAGGGTATGCCTTGCATTGGGTAAACCTCAATGAATGTGGTTATGGAGCAGTAATTTGTTCCTGTGGTGGTCAGGACTATTATAGCATGCTATTCCCTCTTAACTCATCTTGGTCTGGCCAATGATTTCACTTGCTATATACGTACAGTATATGTGGTTCAGCTGCTTTCAATGCAGATTCTGGTCATAGTTTATGTACTCACAATATTGATTGTTCTGGGCATGATAACCACACACTAAAATTAACCCAGAAGGCGAGGCATGACGTCTACATCAGATGACGTGGTTGGCTCCTTGGACCCAATAAATGGTACTTTGAGGTAACCGCCATATAAAAGGTTATATATTTTTTAAAATAAAAAAGGTAACTTGGTAAATGGTTCCATAAATGAGCCATTATGAAATTGTATTCAGAGTCCATTTCACAATGCCTTTTGTAACCCTGTGATATTATCATCATGACCTCTCAGCTTCCCTTTTCAGCTTGTACAATGATTTCCTTTTCTTTAAGCAAACACTGGCACTCACTAATCCAGAGCTACATGCAAGAATAAAGTTATCATTGCCATTGCTTGGTATGTTAGGTGGAGCCACTAGATAATATCAGTTTCCGGATCGGTTTCATGACGGACTGCGTGAATATTCTCTCCTTCTCTGTGAGTACTGTATTACCCATAATTTAAGAAAACAAATCCACACGTTACCTTACTACCAACACGAGGCACAGTCACCTGGCTTTCCTTAGCAAACAACTGGAAGATATTGAGCATATCTACCACTTACGGAGGAAGTCACGAGTCAATAACCTGCATTATGTAATGCCAGCTGGAGAATCCTTGGGCTTATTTTGGCTGAGTTCAGAATTGTGATTTATTGTGGCTTCGTCCTTCAAATTTGGTCTCATTGCAAACATTGGATTGTGTCATGGCATATAGCATAAGGGTCCTTGTTTTCTCTGACAAATTTATTTTATGAGGGGTTCTTCTGGCATGGTGAACCTAATCTTCCAATAACTGGGGAGAATAAGACGACCTTTCTCCTGATTCCTAATTCGTTCTACGAAGTCTGTACAACTGTCGCACGATGAGATTTGCTGTATCTGTTTATGATGTCGGGTCAGCATAATAATTTTCCTATGCTTAAAGAGGAGTCTTTAGTATGTCGTGCGCACTTTTCCTCGCGACACTGCAGGTTTCCTTCTTTCTTTGCAAAGGACTTTTCCACTTTATATTTTTGACAAGGTTTACCATTATTATTGTTGTATTCATGATCAACAAGGCCATAAGGATGCAGTCTATTCAAGAGGTGTAGACACTGACTGAAAATCAGGCGCCGTTTTTCATATTTCTCTCAGTACAAGTCAAGAGCTGGTACAGCCTTTTTCGGACATGTTTTTATGCATTTCTATGCCAAAAAATTGAAACAGAAAATAATTTTCAGTGTAATATGTTACCTTACATGGCCTGCGTTTATAATGTGAGAGAATAATATTGCTTTGGCCAATACATAATAATGTTATTATAAGTCGAAAACAATTTTTTAGGTTCAATTTTTAATGATTTTGCCTTATAGTACTTATCAATGCTTCATTGTACGACAAGATTATGTAATTGTCTGGATTCATGCATTTTCTTGCCAACCCTCTCTGATCTCTCAGTAACCTGCGTGAGATTCTGCAATAGTATAATTATACTATTGCAGTTTCCGTACCCTGTGTTACATATTATAGCAGTGTCATAATTGTCCTGTTGTATACCTAGTGGTCAGGAGAGGTTTTCCCTCTGTCCTGAAAAAACACTAAAAGTGACTTAGGTCATTTGGAAGGGAGCTCTTCAATTATATAAAGCAAGACACAACTAGGTATGGTTGTTTTACTTCTTGGTACTTTTACTTGGTGATTAACGTCACTCGATCTAGAGTTCTAGATGGATCTGATGAGAAAAGTAGTATTCTCAAGTCTGCCAAGGAGGTCACAAATGTGTGTTGTGTGATGGTGTTTAAAATAATTCCTTGTGCCAATCACATGTTTTCAGCACAACTTCTTACACTACCCGACTATAATGTGTCAGCCATGTACACCGAGTTAGGATTGCCTAAGTTGACCGCTTGATCCCCATATTCATGGGAAAACTAACCACAGTGAATGGCGCAAGGTGACATTGCGCTGATTTCCTTGATGGTGCTGTAGCAGTTTAACTGGATTGCAACTTTACTTGTGTCTACTACATATTCCGTGAGATTCTCCTGCGCATAAAGGCGAAGTATGCTCAGTTGTCTTTCTCGATTGTCCATTGCAGGTCCATTGTGGATAGTTTGCAAACATGTATTACACTAGATTTGAAAACGGTTTACTGTGGGTTTTTCCCCAATTACTGCAATACTTGATTAATAAAAAGGTTATGTAAATTAGGCTATGCAAGGTGTCATTGTACAAGGAGATAATAAAAAAGGAGTGTAATGAGGATAATGTGGCAGTTTCTACCATGGTAGCTGTGATCAAGTGAACTCAATTTTTTAAAAATTGATTTTCACTCCCTAGCGTCTAGCCGTCTCGCAAAGATGATGTAAGGAATTTGAGGAATTTTCTTCTCATTGTTGTATATGGGACCAGGTTCAGTCCAGTGGTGTTGTCAAATCAAATGTCCTCTTGCAAGGTGTCGCTTCTGGCGGTGCCAGGACAACTGGTAAGCGATGCCTCGTAATACGAGCAATACGTAGTTCCTGATGATTTGGGAGAATGATTGCTAATAATTTGCTAGTCATAGAATGGCACAAAGTAAGTAGCACAGCATGTTCCATATCTGTCTCTTGCAAAGAAGGTTATGCTGAGTTGAATGTACAAACGCTGGAGAAGCAAGGCATAGGGTGACATTAAATGTTATGGTGGGCAGCGCTATTGTGAAAGTCATCAGATGAACATGAACATAAATGGGACATAAATTGTGACGTATATGCTGTGAACATTACCTGGAGCATTTGAGAAGGATTATTTTCTCAGAGCCATCAGTCACTATATTGATCTGAATGATCACAAAGAGCAAAGTGTCTTCAGTAATTTTGCTCGTTCAAGAGGGTGTGTTGTAAGAAGTGTGCGCATGAGGCAGGCTACGAAATCTTGCTTCATGACAATAGTGCGGCCTTATTACAATGGTTCATCCCACCAATTTCCAGAGTCCAGGTTTCGTCATCAGATTTTTTTTATTCAGGTGACTTCTTAATTACGTGACTGAATGACGCATAAATGACAAATTAAGAAAACTTGCATATTTTAGCCACAATAGCATACCGGTTTAGTAATGTGATTATTTTCTGAGATGTGATATAGAAATATCATCTCCCAACTCAAAATTTCTGCGGTAACTGCCAGTTCAAAAGAATGTTGTTACCAAATATAAAAGTGGAATATTAAATCAGGGAAAATATTATTGTGGCCTGTGCTGTTTGGGTTTAAAATCATCGTATCACATTCTCTCCCTTCCATAATTGGTCTGTTGGGTCTCACGTCACACTCTGGATGCACTGTCGTTACCATCAATTCTCCATCTCCGAGAACCTTGGATGTTATTTAGTTGCATTTGGGCATATGGGGTGCCCAAGAGGTGATTGCTAATGAGGTATGATTCACGTTAATAATTATTGATATTTTATTCATCACAAATTGACACAGCATCAATAGAATATTCCATCCTTATACGTACTACATATCTCTGTCTTGCATAAATATTTTGTGCTACCAATACATGAGATTATATGATTCCCTAAAGTCACAATAGCTTTGTTACTCCCGGAGTGATGGAGAAATTAATGACCGGGTATGGTGCAAGGTATAGCTACTCCATCTTTAGAGGTGTTGGAAACAATCCATCAAAAATGGTGAACATCCACTGTGCAAGACCAGAAACGAAGGCTTTACTGACTGTTATTACAGCATCGTCAGCATCGTTCTGGCGACAGCGGCGGCACCGGCATGGGTCCAAATTGGACCATGTCCCCCCTTGGCTTCCGGAGGGAGACCCGGTGTCAATTTTTCCATAATGTTGAAACTTGATAATTATTAAATCAGAATAAAAATTATTGTGCCCGTAAGCTGGTCGGGTTTAGAATCCACTATCACATCACTTCCGTAATTGGTACGTTGTGCGTCACTCTCTCGATGTTTTATCCATCTGTTGGAATTATGGGCTGTCTGTAAGCGGCACATGTGTAAGGCTTTTTGTAGGCGAAACATTTGATATCTTCGGATCGCGGGGTCGTCTGAATCGTCTGACGCTCAGCCAAGCCATGATGATGATTCGTGTTAAATATTGATCTTTTACTCATAAAATTACACAGCGTCATTAGAATATACCATCCATATAATTATACTAAATGTCTTTGTCAATTATTGCAAAAGTTGTGCTACCAATACATGAGATTATATAATTCCCTGAAATCACGATTTCTATGTTTGACTCCCGGAGTCACGGAGAAACTAACGACCGTGTCCGGTGCAAGGTGATACTAGTCTCATGTGTATGTATGCCATTATGATGTAGCAACTTCACGTCATTGTGTGTACTTTGGACTGCCATTCCGTGCCCAGTAGTTTTATCCACCTGTTGGAATTATGGAGTGTCTGTAAGCATTATGTGATGGCTCCGTCTTGAGATGTAATTGTTCATACGCTTAAAAGCATCTCTGAAGCTGTTTATAGCCTCAGAATTTTCTTAAGCTTGATGGGTGTCCGTCGTTTAAGGAATTCGCCTTAGGTATTCACGGAAAACCGGTGGGTGTGCTTGCCATTCACGATGTAACCATTGGTTGCCAGATTTTTTGATAATCGAGAACATCCAAATGTAAGTTTCCATATACTTGAATAATATGATTCTAGAAGATGTAACGATGAATATATAAAGACGAAGGAATTTTCTTGCCATTGCATTGGTATAATTGGAAAAACGTATCCTCATTGTTGTATGGGACCAGGATCACTCTAATCGTGTTGCCCACTTCAAGTTGTCCTCAATATTTCTCCTTCGACAACTGATAAGCGTAGAGTTACGCGATGCATGAGCTTGCTGATGTTTTGTGTCAATTATTATTGCTAATTTTCTGGTCATAAAATGACACATAGTAAGTAGCATGTTCCATCGCTGCATTTGATATTATCTTGTACACAACGTTATGCTGAGATGAATGTGACCGCGCTGGAGAAGCATGGCATAGGATGTCATGAGAAGATTATTTTGGTATCTCTTGTGCAAGTCGCCAGATGAGCCCGTTCACTATAGCCTGGCATGAATGAAACTGTTCATACAGGCTGTTGACACAGGCTCGTTCAAAAGGATGTGCGGTAAGAAGTGTACTGCTGAGGCAGGATGCTGTCTCATGTTGTATGATAGTCGCGCAGCGATATTCGAATATTTTTTCCGTACTTGCCGGAGAGCCGGTTTCGTCGTCAGGTATCATTTATTACAGGTTCGTATTTTTGGGGGGTTCTACCTGACCCCCCACTGCACGTCAATTGCCTCACCCAAATGGCTCATAATTTTGTCCAATGAGGAAAACTTGTCCATCCTAGCCACGGTACTTATCGCGTAATGGTTTAGTAATGTGAATATATTTTGAGACGTGCGAATGAAATAATTATCATCTCTCTGTTATTCCATACTTTGTTGATCTCAACACTTAGCTGTTCTTCTGACGTGAGAATAATGCGAGTTTGCTGGATAGTAAAGTAAACGGCGGCAACTTACTTCCTGAGTGTGACCCAATGCCAAAACTGGTATTTGGCCTGCTTTTTCGCCAGATAATAATTACAGGACACTTAGCCAATTTGGGCATTTTCCATACAATGAAATGGAGGTAACTTGTCCAACCATTGAGAATCGGTTCATTACATGTATTTACTGCGTTGTGTAATAAAACATTACCATAGAGACTATAGGCTGTACTCCTGACGGGAGTGTCGGCGTGAAAGTTGTTAGTTTCAGTTTTCATCACACTGTACATCCGATTCTTCCGTCACTTTACTTCGTCCGCAAGCAATCCTCCAGAATATCCCCTCTCAGCGGTAGCATTCTGGCACCAGATCGCTGTTCGAATTTAGTCATGTATATCCTTCTCTCACTGTTATGTTATGTTGGGTCTCACGTCACCCTCTGGATGTAGATAGCGAATCTTTCTATCTCCGAGAATCTAGGATGCTATTTAGTCGCTTTTGGCGATGTCCGGACAAATACTGGCAATCGAAGAGTTACGGTATATTTTCTCCTATGGAGCAAGATATATTCAGATGATTCATATTGATTATCGATCTTTTACGCATCATAAAATGACACAGCGTCGTTCCATCCTTATACTAGATGTCTCTGCCTTGCATTAACCCTTTAATTGGCAAACATAGAAAGGACATTAGTAAAATTATGTCAGTTGTATTTCTCTACTAAAATAATTCGTATGATATGCTGCAATCGCTCTTTTTTTTAAATTGTCGCCTTCCCTGTTTTTCGCTATGTGCCCCAGGAGGTACTATTGCCCGCAAAAGTAATGTCGCGACTGTTTATGTGCTTTTGTGTTTATGTGTTGGTAATCCTGGGCGCTGCCGGGTTACGGACATGTTTATTTGGAGATGTTCCGGAATCCACAACACTTTGCTCACCGGTCACGGCCGCGGTCCCTTGGCCGCACAGTCCCGCAAGTGGCCGCACGGTCTGGGTCGCTGTTTGAGAGCGACGCTACTTATTCGTGCAGCTTATTTCTATAATTCCATGTGAGATCATACAACTATGTTCACCCGACATTTTTTTAAATAGAAAAACGAAATTTGGCACTCAGGATCGTATTTTGTCAAGTCACAGGGACATATTTTTCTAACCAGATAACCGCTATAGGTCACGAGAAATGACGAGGTCAAAATGGGAACTTTCCCATTCCGATGTTTACAATAACCCGATAATAATTTCTCTAATAATTATTATGCGTCCTACATACATGCAAAATGGGGCTTAATATTCTACTAGGTAACGCCGAACTCGCAGATAACCTCCAACAAATTCTACGATTAAATGTCATTTTGCCAGGTCATATCCCTTCAGTGGTGCAAGTTTCATATTTGCCCTCGTATTAGGGTCCGAGATGTAAAATACAGCAAATAAGGAGGCCGGATGCGCCTCTTTCGCCCTTTTACGCAATATTACGAAGTTGCGTGACCCTTGACGTGACGACCCGCACCGAGTCGAATTTTGCGAACATTTTTGTGAGTAATCTGCTACCCATAACCTTTCAGTGGTATGCATTTCCATTGTTGTGTTCGTAATAGGGTCCGAGATATAAAATAAATAAGGTGGCCTAGAGAGTCTGGGCCAATGACAACAAGGAGGGCAAGTTGGTGGCTCGGCCATCTCAGAATGTATTGTTGTCCTGACATGTCCGTTTTTCCATCATTTGATCATCTTGATCCTGAATTTAGAGATTTTCTGTTGGTGAGATTCAGGGGAACTGAACCTTTCTTAAATAGATAGGTCAAGCATGACATGGCGCTTATTTTAACACGTGTAAATTTAAAATAATTGCCCAGTGTCACATAAGAGGGAAAAAATGACCAAATGATGGAAAAACGGACATGTCAGGATTTATTATACTTTGTGATACTTTCCTTCTCCAGGGGTAATGAGTAGATGACCATGTACTCACCACATTAATTTCATACTCTTAGCATGCGGTTAACAATTTCCTTGGACCACCTGAAATGTGTTCTTTTTTGCACAACAATGGGAATTTTTTAGTATCGCCATTTTAAGCTCTAGGTTAAAACGGTTGCGTTGCCTCCAAAATGTCCATCTCACGCCTGTTCATATAACTTACGTACTATAATATATGGGGGTTTCTGTGTTACAACAATACATTCTGAGATGGCCGAGCCACCAACTTGGACGCCTTGTCATAGAATGACCCAGGCGCACCCGGCCACCTTATTTATACTGTATTTTACATCTCGGACCCTAATACGAGGGCAAATATGAAACTTGCACCACTGAAGGGATATGACCTGCCAAAATGACATTTAATCGTAGAATTTGTTGGAGGTTATCTGCGAGTTCGGCGTTACCTTGTAGAATATTAAGCCCCATTTTGCATGTATGTAGGACGCATAATAATTATTAGAGAAATTATTATCGGGTTATTATGTAAACATCGGAATGGGAAAGTTCCCATTTTGACCTCGTCATTTCTCGTGACCTATAGCGGTTATCTGGTTAGAAAAATATGTCCCTGTGACTTGACAAAATACGATCCTGAGTGCCAAATTTCGTTTTTCTATTTTAAAAAATGTCGGGTGAACATAGTTGTATGATCTCACATGGAATTATAGAAATAAGTTGCACGAATAAGTAGCGGCGCTCTCAAACAGCGACCCAGACCGTGCGGCCACTTGCGGGACTGTGCGGCCAAGGGACCGCGGCCGTGACC
>JYFJ02009074.1:0-10698 GCA_000934665.2 Catajapyx aquilonaris | reverse complement strand
TCAATGACTTCTTGGTTGTCAAGCGTATACTTGATTTGGTTGAACATTTCTGTGTATTGCTTATCATAAAGGTTGTAAACACTGTAAATAAATAGATAATAGATATGCTATTTTCTATACCTTAACTAGTTATCCTGGGAAATACAACCACCACATCAGCTGCTATAGGAAACTTGAGAAGCCATTATCTCGTAAACTCATGTATGTCAGCCGCAACAGACTTCACTTTTCACATCAACCATATCGATTCTTGCCCTATGCCAAGTGTCAAAGGGCTACTCAACTTACAGCAAGTACCGTTCCCTTGTCAGCATAAGTGCAATATTTGCAACTGCCAGAAATCAATCAAGTGGACCACTCTTGTTGGAACAATTGGAACAACGGAGCAGAAATTCAGAGCTATACCATGGGGCTTACTATAATGGCATGCATAAGAAGACCTGAAATGCATGACTATCCTAGTCATACATTTTGTTCAAAATTGAGTTATGCTACATGTAACAATAATCATTAACTTGTAGTTTCTCATGGTCAAGTCAGTTTCCTGCCAGAGCATGGACAGTCCACTAGAGCAGAGGTTCCCAAACTTTTTGAGTCGCAGAGCACTTTTCAGGAGAGATATTTGTGACAGAGCACTAACATCATAGAGCCGCGTAGGCAGAAAAATTTCTGGGGCGGAGGGGGGCAGCGCCACATTAGTAAATGGGAAGGTGAGGGGCGAAAGGGCGGCGCAGGCGAAAATTTTTTGGGTTCAAGGTCACACAAGCTACTGAGAGATTTGAATTGGTATAGCTCATCGAAGAATTCCTCTTTTCCCAACCTCATCGCAGAGCACTTGGAGAAGCTTCACGGAGCACAGTTTGGGAACCTCTGCACTAGAGAAATGTCAGTAAGTAAAAGGATCCCATAATGCAATCTTCAAACTGCAAACCCTCATTTCAAAATCATAATTTCAACTGTGACTTGGATCATTCTGCAAATCAAGGCTTTATGTGTAATTGATGATGATAAAAGGAACAGATACGACCAGAAGGGCATACCTGCTGATTATCCTCTTTTACTGAGGAGGGGAATGAATGTTTTATACCAACATTGTGGGATTAGGCATTGTTGGAGATTCTTGCACCAGTGACAAATAAAATGACTAGTAAAGGACATTAATCATTTAGGCACAACACCCATCATTTAATCATTCAGGCCAACCTGTACTAAGTTGACATTGATTATAGCTTGGAAGGTAAATTCAACAACTTAGCAGCTTCTTGTACTAGGGCAAATTTCTGGACTTTCCCAGATGCAGTTTTTGGGAAATCTTTAACACATAAAACATATCGAGGTATTTTGTAATATGCCATCTTGCCAGTGCAGTAACTTCGTAACTCTTCATTTGTTAATTTCTCTCCATCCTTCAATCGTATGAAGGCACAAACATCTTCTCCTAAGCGAGGATCAGGAACACCAACCACCTGTAATGTATAATCTAATGATGCTCATTTGTAACAGATTGGTACCAGAGAGGAAAGGGATCTACACGCAGGTGTCTCTTGCCCTGGTCTAGTTCTTCAGTCTCATCCCTTGGCTGAAGTTTTACACAAGAACAAACATAAGCTCCAGCCTTCAGAGTTGCCAGGCTTGGTGCCAGATATAGTTCCTACCTCCCACCCACTAGAAGACTCAAAGTGGCAAACACTGTAAATTGCATTTGCTAATCAGCTGCTTATTTAAACATAGCAATCTCAGACTCCATCTTCATTTACAAGTGAGTTTCCTGTAAGAATACCCAAGTTCTCATCTCTTACTGGCCAGTCCAAAGGCCTGGGTCAAGAAGCTCAAGAGCCAAAGTTCAATCCCAGGAACTTTTCAAAGGATGAGACAATGAGGTACAGGATGAAGGATGGAGCAGCCCACACTGATTGGTGGATCTGAACAACAACGACTGGGGAACCTATGTGTAGAACTATTAGCATGATCTTTAAGACTTACATTGACATCCAAGACTTTTGGATGTGTCATTATGAAATCTTCAATCTCTTTGGGAAATACATTCTCACCACCACGAATGATCATGTCTTTGACTCTTCCTACTATCCGGCCATAGCCATTTTCTTGCAGAATGAATAAGTCGCTAAAAAAAGTTGCTTGAATGTTATTGTAATACTGTACCATGGTTATTTTAATTTGAAATGATATCTAACCCTGTGCGAAGCCACCGGTCTTCTTTTAGGGCTTCTCTTGTCTTCTCTGGATCTCCCCAATAGCCCAGCATAGTCATATAGCCTCTGACACACAATTCTCCAGATTGTCCAACTGGGACTACATGTCCATTTTTGTCCACCACTTTGACCTAATTAGATTTCAAGTTAAATGTATATATTTTTGATCACAATTTTTGAATGTAACTATTTTACCTCTGTGTGCTGAAATGGGAACCCCACTGTTGATGTCAAAGACTCTGGAGGATCACCATCAAAAGCAGACATCACACCCAGTGTTGCTTCGGTCTGGCCATAAGCATTCTGAAAGATGTAGTTATGGTTCTGATGTACTATATAAATTTACATCAAAGATTTGCATATTGAAATGCTTCCCACCAATTTTGTGTGGTTTTACAGCCCACTGATTTCACAGTTCTCTCCTTCAGGTAACTTTCTCTTTAGCAGACCTTATAAATTTTAGAATGCAGGAGATGCATCTTAAGCAAAATGAAGATGGTTTGGTAATTAAAATGTGATGAAGACCTGTGACAAATTGGGATCTAAACAACATTTTGGTCGAAAATTAGGTTGCAGTCAAGTAGGCATTTTTATATGCTATCTGTCTTCAACCAGTGTTCCATGGAACCCTGAGGCCTGACCAAATGGTTCCACAAAGATAGCAGATTTATTCGTCTAGTCACTCTAGTGAAACCAAGTAGTATACTTCATTTGGTGTAGAGAAAAAAATATTTCATTAGATGGTTTAATTTAATTCGTAGGTACTTTAGTTTGGACAGCATGATTTACTGGCCAGATATGCTTTTAACCTTGCTGCATCATTTGAGAATGTAAATAATATCTGATGACATCAATAATTATTGTAGTAATCATGTCATTTAAAAAAAAAAATGGTTACCCCGTGATAGAGCTCGTGGCCCTCTTAGGGGGGAAGGAGAAGTTTCCAAGGGAGGGCGCCGTGCAATAGCCATTTCTGACATTCTTTAGCACCAGCCCTTTTCTCCTGGCCCCGAGCAGAGAAGGGAGTGCAATTTTGCTCCGGTATGTCGGAAGAAAAGCGGAAAAAGACCCGGCCAAGCAGAGGTGACGGGGACGGGATTTGAACCCCGGCCTCCCGCTTGGCTGGCCAGCGGCGTAACCGATAGTCCACCATGCCGCCCTAATCATGTCTTATTAACAATGAATTTCATGATTTTCCAGAAACTCTCTAACAAGTGAGCTAAATGTTGAAATATACCACTTGCCTCATAAGCTTCACATTATACTTAATGATAAAATAATGTATGTTGGAAACTTTGGAATGTTTGTAGACTAGTAGTATTATGGAAAATATTAATGACAACCTCTTTAATTATTGTCTTCTTCTCAAGTACACTACTAGAGTGTGCTACACAATTGCTGCCTACTCTCTGCAATCTACTCATAAATATTAAGTGTCCTTAAATTTTCTGGATGATAGTACATGTAACAAAAGAACATTTTGAAAGCTACTGCTTCTTTATGCAGTATTTGTGGTAAGCCTGCTCAAGGGATTTACTGGAATGAAGAGTGAAATTGGGCTTGACGACTTGTAACTTCAGTGTGACACTTACACCAGTACGTGCAATACCAAAAGTTCTCTTGACCATATCCAGAAGTTCTTTTGATGATGGAGCAGCCCCAATAGATGCTTTCCTAATGGAGGACACATCTCGAGGCTCTTTTTCCAGGCATCTCAGCAGGTCCACATACATTGTTGGAGTACCAAACATGTGTGTTAGTCGTTCTTCTTCCACAGCTTTCAGTACTGCAGATGGATTAAACACTGGACTGGGGAGTACACATGTTCCACCCGTGTGAAGGCTACCTATGATAAGACCCACGCATCCATATGCATGGAAAAATGGCACTGTTACACAGTACTTATCCTGAAAATAAATCATTACCAATAAATTGCACATTGGTTAAAAATCCTGCTTCTTACCTCATTACATCTGGAAATGCCCTGTGTTCTTTGTACAGCAAAATACACATTGTTTACTATGCTATGATGAGTTAGCACTGTTGCCTTGGGTAATCCTGTTGTGCCCTGAAGAAGTAGTTTCATGTAAGTTGCACATCATATCCTTCACTTTAGTAACGTACCATTGCCTGAGCCTCAAATATTCATTAATGTTATCAAGATGTTATGGACATACACGTGAAATCCATTGAGCCCAATTTTGATGGTTTTCACACCACCAAGTAACATTTTTTCTGCTCTAATGCCTGGTGAAGTCCATTTAGTCCTAAATATTCCTAATGAACCAGAATATTCTGTCATCACTAGCATGTTAGCAAGTAATTTTCAACATAACAAGTGAGATTTTCGAATAATATTCGAATGGAAGTTACTTATGGAGGAATGAGTTTTGGCTCCTACAATATGGGGCAATAAATTGCATGTAATAATAATAATAATAATAATAATAATAATAATAATAATAATGGATACCCCGTGATAGGCCCCTTGGGACTCTTAGGGGATCATCTTTTGAATAACCGATTTTAATCATTTGCCTGTAATGTGATGGATTTTGATAGTGGGAGGAAACGGGAGAACCCCGAGAAAACCCACGCGAACACGGAGAGAACCCATCGAAACTCTATCCACATAAGTATCCTCCGTCCGACCCGGGGATCGAACTCGGGACCTTAGAGGTGGAAGGCTGTGGCGCTAACCACTCGGCCACCGTGTCGCCCACTAAATTGCATATTTTTAAGCAGGAAAAGTATGCCAAAGTGTACTGCAAAAATCTGGAAATCCCTATCCTTAACCTAAGTTATGTCCTTGTTTCCTTGCATCAGTGAGAGAAGAAAAGTTACAAACACTAGAAAACTGATGGTGGTGTGCCACCCCCTGACCCCCTATAATGGCTTATAGTTGTATCACGAGGTTAAATAATTTTAAATTTTTTTAAAAAAGACTGCAATTCATGTTCCAATGTGGTAACAGAAATTCATGATAATTTTGGCTAACTTTGGTTCCAACTTCAAAACACCTAACAAAATCCTAGCTTGCAAATATGACATTGGGTGAACCTTAGAAGTCTTGTCTAGAAACTGGTGGCCTTTATATTCCATGACAGGTCATGTGATGCAACTCTTTAAAAAAATGTAATACCAGTACTGAGATAATGCCAGGCACGTTGCATATCCAAGCCGGATTTCTGTTACTGCCCTGTCTGGAAATTATGAACCCACATTGGAAAGAAAATAATCATGAATTCCTCTCTTTAATTTGAAACATGAATTGGCATAAAATTTTGAAAATTGAAGCATTTTTTAACCAGTAGAAAATATTAATAGAATGGATTACTACTGCCTGTTTGAACAATCAGGCAGGGAATTTCTGTGCAAGGTATTGCAGTGATGCAATGCAAAACTCCAAAATACAGGGTCATTGAAAAAGAATGTTCCAATTTGAAAACTCTATAACTCGGAAACTTGTAGACATCTGAATGATTTAAGTTTCGAACTGTTAAGAAAGGTCTCAAGTTTTGGTCTTCACTTAGTTTGTTTCGATATGAGCTTCATGTGTCAATCAGTAGATAAAAAAGGCGGTAATCGGTGTTGTACAGTGTTGGTCATATGTCGAGGCAACCGCCAGCGACATTTTCCGAAGCGGCAGAAGAAGGAATCTTGCTCACCCATGCTTGAAGTATTCACAGATTTTTCTTATGGGAAAGTGTCTGCGATAATACTGTGCCCATAGGACATCCACATGTGTTTGCAGCACAGTGCACACACAATCCCATTGGACACTCAATCAGGAAATACTTAATTCATATGAAATAACCATTTTCAACATTTATACATTAGGGGTACAGTGACTTCTCGCTCATCCTGTTCTATTCAATAAGCTATATGTGAACCTATTAGGCGATGTATTTACCGAAGTGTACTGAATGTTGCTTGGGTCATCAAATTGAACCATTTGCTTTATCTTGTGAAGTTTGTCAACATCCTCATAGGTTCCCATTTCCATGACTTCACCAAAAGAAAATGCTCCTCTGAAAAATTAAATTAAGAAATTGTTAATCATACATTCATAGCAAAATTCTGCTAAAGTCTTGCCCTTACGGGTAGAACTTCTTGCTCATCATAATGAGGCATTTAAAAGATGGCAGTAGAATGCTGTTTGTGTGGCCAGGGTTAAAGTTCTTGATGTCGGGGGCAACTTTGAGAAGTAAATCATAAAAATTGGATCTGCGGAAGCTTTCTGCACAAACTAATGCTTTCACACCCACTTTGGTCAGACAATACTTCAATTCCATAGCTTGAAATGTGAAGTTTATGGTCACCTGTAACAATTAATACATTATAGATTATATACCATCATGATGCTTCTCTTTAAACTGGGTTTGCTGTGGTACACAATCCGTAACTATATCCCTTTCCTTTTTTGGGACTTGGGCAGTGCACCATCCTGGATGTGTTGACTGTACACTATAAGTTTGCTTAGTGTTCTTAATAAATTGCAATATACTTTTTACTATTACGTTGGTCTCCTATACCTTGGAGGCCTAGGATCCACCATAATAAAATGTACCATGATGATGATGGTGATTATTATTATTATTAGCGTATTTCCTCACATAAAGCGGCAAGCCGATGAAGCCGAGGTCGACCAGTTTTTAGAATGCACAATCTGGTGGCTATACCGGCATGCCTGTATAGGGCGAGGTATGCCGGTATAAGACGAGGATTTCACATACAGTAAGTTACATTATATAGTTTCGTTCATTTCGTATGCTACCATCAGCTAGTGTGAACCCCCTTATCCTTTTACAAACTTGACATTTGCCTGAAAATAGAAATTCATGTAAAGGTTATCGAAAAGGCAGATTTTCTGAATATATTGTTTTCAATTGCAGTGTCTGGCAATAATCTCTATTTAAAAGCATGCTGACGATGGGATTGGTCCCACACTCTACATGTCGTACATTTTTTATATGCACTGTGCAACAGAACTTGCATATTCTCACAGCCGCGGGCGACACGGTAGCTGAGTGGTTAGCGCCGCAGCCTTCCACCTCTAAGGTCCCGAGTTCGATCCCCCCCCGGGTCGGACGGAGGATACTTATGTGGATAGAGTTTCGATGGGTTCTCTCCGTGTTCGCGTGGGTTTTCTCAGGGTTCTCCCATTTCCTCCCGGAATCAAAAATCCATCACAGCACAGGCAATGATTAAAGTTGACGAATAAAAAGATGATCCCCTAAGAGGCCCTAGGAGGCCTATCACGGGGTATCCATTATTATTATTATTATTATTATTATTATTATTATTATTATTATTATTATTATTATTATTATTATTATTATTATCACAGCCTGTACACTCGATCATTTTCATTGTGTAACATAATTTCAGTATACGGTACTAGAAGCATTCCATTAAAAAATAACCAGGATCAAAATTTTGGAAATCTACCTCGGTTATGCTGGCCACCCCGGGGTATACCGGCATGCTGGTCGACCTTGTTTTATACCGGTATGCCACTGATGTGAGGTAATATGGTATTATTATTATTATTATGCCAAGGTGAGTTACCAATGGTGACCAAACTATATGTGTTACAGTAATTTAAATATGCACTGGGAGCACTGGTGAAATACATACTGCAATCAGTCCCATCCTGGCAGCAGCCAAAAAAGTAAGGTACCACTCATAACTGTTTGGACCCAAAATTCCTATCCTGTCCCCTCTTTGAAGTCCTGCAGCTATAAAACCAGCTGCTAGTTGATCAGCCTGAAATAAACAAGACAGAAATATATTAGACTCAACCCTAGATCACATTTTTAGACAAAATCCATCTGTAGTTTTGATGGCAAATGCAACATCTGCCCATTTCACAATAATTTATCCAGAACCAATAAGTAGTCTGTTTTGTTTGATCTGAAAGTCTTTGGGTCATCCTATCTATTTTAACCTTTTTGGGCCATTATAGCCTTTGTTGACCATTGCATCCCTTGAGATTTGTTGCATGTTAATTTTGTTGCAAGTTATTAAACAGTGTAATATTTTTCAACCCATACACAGCACCCCACTTTTCATGATGACAACATGTATTACAGTACCTTTGGAGGATTATTTACCTCTCATTTGAAAAGTTTGTGATACAAAGTGAGTCAGACGGTGAAGTGAGTGAGAGGTGAGACTGATGAGGCAAGTGGTTGTGATGATGGTCCGCTTTCCCACAAGGATGCTTTAGAGTGGAGTGGTAGGCCTATGCCTTGGCCTCCCAACCAAAAGTTATGCTGCCCAAAAACTCATTGAAACTGAAATCATGGTATCTATGCAGGTCAAACTGAAACAGTCCAGGGTGACTGATTTCTTTTGTGAAAAGTGAGCATCCATATCACAGAATCCTGTAACTCTGTACTGTACTGTACACTACGTACTGTAAAAGTTTTTATGAAGATGTTTTCTTCATGTTTAGGCATGCATGACCGTACCCTGTACAGTACCTATCTCTCTAAGTTGGACACCCCTCTATGTTGGACATTTTTTGTGGAACCGTGAGTGTCCAAGTTAGAGGGGTTTTACTGTATATGAGTAGTTGAGAAGAAACACGTAATTCATATTTTAATATAAATGTGAACAAGTACATCATTTCAGTTACATATTTATTTAAAAATTCAGCTCACTCTTAATGTTCACCCTGTACAAAAATTACCTCATTTCGGACGTGAGCAAAGGTTTTCCTGATTCCCTGAGGAATATCGACAATAGCCTCAACATTTGGATTCCTATGGGCAGCCTGGTCCACTAAGTCTCCTATTGTCATCCCTAACAATGGTTCACTTCCAGGATTGTGCAGATAGCTCATTTTGAGCTTCACTTCTGGTGCAAGAGGAGTGGAAGACATTTTCCTAGCGTTATAGGATTGCAGCTGCAAATTCAACAATTCTACAGAAGGCAGTGATGTGCTTATCTCATAGCAAGAAGTGAAAAAAGGGATAACACTAATCAGATATCCTTGAAAGGCGTCCAAAGTTTAAGTGCACAAATCAGGCAAGTGAATCAAAATATTACTAGATGCTAACAACACAGCTTTCAGTATCAAGCCATTATGATATTGATCACATATCATTATAGACATAATTACAATGAAACCTTATGCAAAAGTTAACAGACCTCTGCACAAAGCAACTGTTAGTCTCTCACTAATCTAATAAAGCACACTTAACAGATCATCACAGACTATAAGCCTACATAACTAAGTAAATGAAAATCAAATATTGACAGCAATTTCTATGGTTGGAATTTTTCATAATCTCATAAATAACACGTCACTGGGTATACAGGGTGTTCCATAATAATATCGTTGTGAATGAGGCCAAAACAGATCATTTTCCATAAATCATTGAATAACGAATTGGCCAGCTTAGCACTGGACCTTGTGACAGCCATACAGTGAATAGTACCATACAGCGTATCGTAGTCTTGTCTATATAATATATCCTCGAAAGTTTGCGTCTGACCACACATTATGGATATGGTGCATCTGAATAAACTGCTTGTCCTCTGCTTGTGGTTGGTGCAGGTGATGCAGTTTGTAGTGCCAATGATAACTGCATGGTAACATTTTTACATTACATTTAGTGGTCACCTGAGTTATGACAAAATCAATGAACTACTTTACATCACAGAAAATACAGTAAATCCTCGATATAATGCTCTTCAAGGGACCGCCCAAAAGTAGCGTTATAAGAGGGATAGCATTATATGCTGGAAAATTTACCTTATGAATATGATCAAGGGACCAGAAAAAAAGGTGCGTTAAAAGAACGTGGCATGCAAATTAGGTTACATCCCAAACAGTGTTACACCTCAGGTTCTGAAGATTAGTCCTTTAGGTTTGAAATCTGACTTGTAGTGCCAGCAGCAAATTGTTGCAAATGTTACTCTCTAATATAAGTTTTTTTTATTTACCTGTAAAGGTAGTAACAGCTAGTTCTAGTTATAGACATATTATATCCTGGAAGACTTTTGGTATTGAATCATATGAAGTACTACTGTACTGTACCTTTAACTGACATAATTTAATAGTTTAAACCCCTTACGGTACATACCGGTATCTTATAAGATACTCAAAGGCCATTACATTATGTTTTAATGATTATGCTCCCAAACAGCCTATTGCAATGCAGGTTGAATTCCAGTTTTGTTATTATAGTAGGTTCTACAGTATCTAGCCTCTAGTCGTTCTCTAGTAGTTCTTGTCAATATGGATAGAATACTCTATAATCCAGTTATAATAACTAGAATAAGAGCAGAAACATTCCCTTCCAGTGATGGGGAAGATACTTTCAAAAAGTATCTAGATCAGATAATAGATACTTGGAAATATTTCCATCTAGATACTGTACTAGATACTCGTTCAACATTGTATCTAGATAATAGATAAGATACAATTTCAGATACCGTCCATACAACTCCATATACGATATACTAACTCGCA
>JYFJ02009073.1:0-10700 GCA_000934665.2 Catajapyx aquilonaris | reverse complement strand
TTACGGGCCACCTGGGCGAAAACGGCCGTGGCGCCATATCTGGATTGGAGGAGTATGGTCTCAGAGACATTCCTACAAAATTTCACCAATGCACGGTGGACTTTTTTTTTCGTCAATTAATTTGGTTCAAGTCGCTGTAGCTCCGAAAATACTGACCGTACGTGGAAAGGTTACTATATACTTTTTGTAGGATACATGTTTCCCCACAACATTTGTTTGGCACATATCCGCCTAGGAAGCATAGTTCGCTCAGAAAAAGACTTGTCACTCTCTTCAGTGTAGCCAACCCGCCTCCTGGGCGAAAACGGGCGGGGCGCCATATCTGAATTTGAAGAGTATGCTCTCAGGGACATTTGTACCAAATTTCATGCTTTTTTCACCAAATGCACGGTTGACCCATTATTCGTCCCTTAACGTCCGGACTATGTAGGCTATTTTCACACGAGGCCACCATGGCAGTGCCGCCGCATAAATTAGGCGGCACTGCTGGGCGCAAGAAAAGTCGCGTCTTGTGTGAAAGGCTTCACATGATTCAATGGAAACACGTGGCAGCGCGGCAAGCTGGCAGAGACTAGCAGAGAAGAAAGTCGCCCTGCCCGCCACCAGCATTTCTGGCAGCGCTGCCAACCACCACATGTGAAAGGCTCTACTTGCAGCATTGCAAATACTTGGCGGCCTATGGTGGCCCCGTGTGAAAAGAGGCCTTACAGTGAGTGGAAGTGAGACGAAAATGGCCTTCAGGAAAAGGCCATCTGAATAACAAGGAGGCAGGAACGTAAGAAAATTGGACCCATTTTTGTGGCCATATGTCCACAATTTTAATGCAATCATGTCAATTATTGGTACCAATGTAAAGGCCAAACATTTGCACAGGGCACCTAGTTCATGTTTTTCGAGACTGACCATGTATTTCTCAGCAACAAAATTATGCTTCCTACGAAATGCATCACTGTATCTTTGCTACTGTGCCCCTTTAGAAGGGGATCAAGATACCTTACCCGAATCCCATAGTTTACGCGCGCCCCCAAAAAGTGGAGGGGTGGGGTAGAAAACAAAATGTGACAAAAAATCCCAGTGAAGATTACATGGACTTTAGAATTGATAATGATGAAGAGTAACAATGCTGGAGCCGCATGTAAAAACCATGTAACTCAAAATACGTGGTTTTTACTTGCATGCCTTCATTGGATTGCTCATATCAAGAACTATCCCATGGTACAAACCACGTGTCTCTGACGTCATTTTTCACGAAGATACTGAACAGGAAAAACCATGTAACTCATAATATTGAAACGTCACGTCAAGTAAAACCCCTGTAAAGAGAGATACAAATATTGGAACAGTCACTTCCTCCTGGAAAAACCATGTATGTGAAGGTAATGACTTTCCTCTTTGCTGATTATGAAGTAAGAACCGTGTAAGTTATGCTCCAAATGACACATTAACATAATTCTTCATCTTTCCCAGTATGTACACACACGGTCGACAGAAAGTCCCACATGGAGCCAGTGAATTTATTACTTTTTATAAATCCAGTAACCACATTTATTGATTCCAGGACGGTACACTGTATGATTGTGTGTAAAATACTTACGTAGTGGCTAATATTTATATTGTACGAAATACAGGAAATAAACGTCATTTATGCAGAATTGATAGTATGTTTTGCTGTTATTGCGAATAAACACGGTTCTCTCTCTCTCTCTCTCTCTCTCTTACCATAATTCAGCTGCAGCAACATATGCACTAATAATTAATAACTAGGGAAAATAACTGGAAACCACCACATTATTTTCCCTAGTTCAGTCAATAAATAAACACGAATAGTGTTTCATTTATTGGCCGCCTACCTTCGTATGAAGATGGCACGATTACGATTACTAATAATTACAGGGTTCTTGCCAAGTCTGAAGGGTTCATTATGAATAAGTACGTACAGTTACATGGTTCTGAGACTATGTCATGGGTGTATAAGTAATATGTAAGTAGAGTTACATTGTTTTAACAAAATATCACAGTTTCAATTAAAGTCTGTATATATAGTTGCGTGGTTTTTACTTGTGCCAATGTAACCATGTAACTTGATTTCATTTAATGGGAATTTAACTAGGTGAATGATATTACATGTTATATGTTCAAAGAGTCCTACTGATATGGTACATTTAGTAAAAAAAAAAATTGTCAGGTATGGCGTATGCCTAAGGAAATGGCAGATCACTAAACTTTGAAGCGCAATATCTCAAAATGGCAAAATCAGAGATACATGGTTTTTACATGCGGCTCCAGAATGGAGCTAGGATGGCACCAGAGTTAAAGTTAATTCGACAGTTAACAACTGAAAAAAATGTGATTACACTTTGGACAGTGAATTTCGGTGGGGTCTGGTAATAATTGCTGTCACTACATTAATTTGTTACATAGCAGGAGATTTATTTTAATGACGAACCTGAGGGGCCACACAAACCCAAAGACTGAATTAAAATTAATTACAAAAAATTTGTCGCTGAATTAAAAATGTCGATATATCGTTTTAAGTTTAAAGAATTTGCTACCCCTTTGCTGAACTACATTTAACGTTGTTATTTATTAATAAATTAAAATGTGATTATATTGTGTATTTAGACCTCAGTGCAATGTGCTACGATGAAAAATTTTAACCGAATGAATGTGAAATGGCTTTTTAAATCCCTGCACTCAAAAATGCACAGAAAATTCGACATTTGCAAGCCGTGATAAACATTTTAAAATTCTGTGGTGGATTTTTTGTAATTAATTTTAATGCTGTCTTCAGGTTTGTGTGGCCCCTCAGGTTCATTATTAAAATTAATGTCCTGCTACGTAATAAATTAATGTAGTGACAGCAATTATTACCAGACCCCACCGAAATTCACTGTCCAAAGTGTAATAATATTTGTTTCTGTTGTTAACTGTCCAATTAACTTCAACTTCGGTGCCATTCTAGCTCCATTGTTACTCTTCATAATTATCAATTCCAAAGTCCAGATAATCTTAACGGAGATTTTTCATCACATTTTGTTATCTACCCCACCCCTCCACTTTTTGGGGGCGCGAGTAAACTATGGGATTTGGGTAAGGTAATTGGGGAGTAAAAATCTCACTAACTAACAACAGCAGAACCGATTTTTTTTTTTTGTGGAAGTGTAACTGACCTCTCTCTTACACATGTGTGAGGTACTTTTCCCATATTCCTAATATAGCATTTTAAAATGTAATTTGCATACGGGAGTAATTTACGCCGTCGTGAAATTTTAAGTGATGTCATAACAAGCACCCAAAAATGCGCAAAAAATTGGTGCTTCTGACCCATGAAGCCAATTTTTATGTTTCGTTATAACCTTTCGGCAAATAATAATTTTGTTAAAATTTGTCTGATTTGTATGCTGGCGTGGGGTGGGAGAACCCTAATTGTGCCTAGAGGGAATGGTCAACTGCAAACGCGACCCTTCTTTTATGTAGGGAGGGTGGGATCGAGTGTCTCCTCTTTCGGCCAGAGTTGGAACTCGAAGAAGTTCGGATTTTCTTTATCGGCACCTTAAGGGTACAGTACCCTGCATAAATGGCTATGCACAGACATCACCCCCTTGGGGGAACGAGCTGAACTAGGCTGCGTCCAAAATACTTGGACAGCTCAAAACTGCTCACGAGACCGTTCTAGACAGCTCATGATATCGCGATGGATTCAAATGCTTGATACCAAGTGAGATCATAGATAGATCATAGATAGATCATATGTACGAGGGTTGATTCAAAAGTCATGGCGCATATTTTTTAAATTCAAAAACTGTAACACATACAGAGATGAACTTTGCTGAGTTTTGAAGATCCTGTGATTACAATTTTATCTGGCATATAGATCTCGCCCATATTGCGAGGGGGCCGGAAAACATAAGGGGTTCGTGACCCCTTCACCGCACCATCACCCTAAGACAACCCGAGCCCGCCACGCTTGGAGCTGTTGGACTCTGCATGCGGGACACTCGGAGATGGACAACACTGGAGCTTGCTTTCGAGTGTGGGACGAGTCAGAGCACTATGACCAGAGCCATGTGTCATCCATCGCCACAGACAGTTTGAACAAAACCATCGCCCTCGGTGCGATAAGAGTTCCAAGCGAGGGCAAAATGGCGGCACTTTTGCACCTCAAAGAGATGGCGAGGAACCAGTGAGGATGCCAACTTCCTGAGACCTTTCAGTCTTTCAGAGTCCTAAGCTTAGTGCTCTGACTTGTCCCACACTCGAAAGCAAGCTCCAGTGTTGTCCATCTCCGAGTGTCCCGCATGCAGCGTCCAACAGCTCCAAGCGTGGCGGGCTCAGGCCGTCTTAAGGCTGTTTCACAAAAAAAGACGCGGCGTTCCGTCGCCGCGTTTCTACGCGAGCAGTGAAACGCCAAGGCAATAGGCGGTGGATCGCCACAGAGGAAAACGCGGCAGCAATCCACAAAAAAATATCTGTCGCGCGGTGTGAGTGCAGAGCCATCTCGGAAAGAAACAGGAACTAGCCACTAGCCACCACTAGTCAGTAGGAGACCAAGACGGCACGGCACAAGGGGACAATACGGGGCACAGGCGGGCGGGACGAGAGCTGCGGAGAGAGGATATGGGGTGGACGGTGCGGCAGGGGTGCGGGCGGGGCAAAGCACGGGGCAAAGGACGGGCACGGGGCCAAGGACGGGCATGCGGGCGGACATACGGGATGGACGGTGAGGAAAGAGGGGAAAATAAAGATGTCTGCCGCTCGACCAGAAAGTCGGGTTGGGGTCTTGGGGAGGGGGGAGGGAAGTCACGTGACTGCATGGTCCCTCTTCCCATTGGCAGTCGCCGGGCGTCAAAACGCAGATATTCAGGCCAGCAGTATCCTGCGTTGGAGCTGTTTGCCGCGGCGACGGACAGTATCGCGCGTCAAAATTTTATGTGAATTGGCTTGACGCGCGCGTCGTACAGCCTGGGCGGTGAAACGCGGCGTTTCAACGCCGCGTCTTTTTTTTTTGTGAAACAGCCTTTAGGGCGATGGTGCGGTGAGGGGGTCACATTCCCCCTTTGTTTTCCCATCCCCCTCGCGATATGGGCAACATCTATATGCCAGATAAAATTGTAATCACCGGATCTTCAAAACTCATCAAAGTTCATCGCTGTATGTGTTACCGTTTTTGAATAAAAACATACCCGCCATGACTTTTGAATCAACCCACGTATCTATCTATGCCCTATGGCCTGTGGGATTGATTATAAAACCATTGGGATTCCTCTAAATGGACTGTAGTTGTGAATCAGTTATTACATGTAGCACGCGAATGCTTATTATTATTATTATTGTATTCTGCTGCTGTGCTGCTGCATAGGGGACTTTTTTGACTGCGTGTTAACGGCATCACTCTTCTCTCATCATTTAACTTTTAACTTCAGGAGTTATCTAATAAGGAAGAATAAGGGTCTTATGAGCTCAATATGGTGCACCAGGTCATGATTTCCCAGTCAATTTACTAGAAGACACCATCAAAAATGGGCATTTGGAGTTTTCCAAATTGAACGAGTTGACCCCTGCCCCCCTCAAAAAGTGGCCACAGGGTCATTTTGAGCAGGTAATTTTCTGTCGTTTTTCATCCCTTGGGGTGAACTACCAATGTGCCGAATTTCAAGAAAATCAGTGAGTGACACTTGGAAAGTGTCCCTTGTGAGTCATTTTCGAAACAACTGATTCAATTCTGAAAGACTATGACTATGAAATCAAAACAGACATTTTCCTACCTTCAGCTTGTGTGAAATCCCATCTGAGTGGAGCAACTGGTCATCATCATATTCCTTCTTTGTTGCAAAATACTTTTTACATTTTTTGCACTGTAAGAGCCTTACTAGCACAACAGAGCTCTCCTTGACAACAACCTGGAAACAAGTAAGTAATTACCACACACATGAAATATGCATCTTTGTAGAATCTATTTCAAATATTCATAGTCCGGACGTTAAGGGATGCAACCGTGCATTTGGTGAAAAAAGCATGAAATTTGGTACAAATGTCCCTGAGACCATACCCTTCAAATTAAGATATGGCGCCACGCCCGTTTTCGCCCAGGAGGCGGGTTGGTTACACTGACGCGAGTGACAAGTCTTTTTCTGAGCGAACTATGCTTCTTAGGCGGATATGTGCCAAACAAATGTTGTGGGGAAACATGTATCCTACAAAAAGTATATAGTAACTTTTCCACGTAGGGTCCGTATTTTCGGAGCTACAGCGACTTGAACCAAATTAAGGGGACGAAAAAAAAGTCAACCGTGCATTGGTGAAATTTGGTAAGAATGTCCCTGAGACCATACTCTTCCAATCCAGATATGGCACCACGGCCGTTTTCGACCTGGAGGCCCATAATTGCGGGTTGGCTACCCTTCAGAGACTGAAAAGTCTTTTTCTGAGCGAACTATGCTTCTCAGGAGGAAATGTGCCAAACAAAGGCTGTACAGAAACATGGGTTCTACAAAAATGTATAAGTACCTTTTCCACGTAGAGTCCTTATTTTCAGAGCTGCAGTGACTTGAAAAATACTTTTCACTCGCTAAAGAGTAGCCAACCGGCAATTACGGGCCTCTGGGGCGAAAACGGGGGTGGCGCCACATCTGGATTGGAAGAGTATGGTCTCAGGGACATTCTTACCAAATTTCATGCTTTCATCACCGAAGTGCATGGTTGACCCTTAATTCCCTTTATTCCATTACTATGGGTTCAAGTCACTGTAGCTCTGAAAAGAAGGACTCTATGTGGATAAGGTACTTCTACATTTTTGTAGAACACATGTTTCTGTACAACCTTTGTTTGGCACATTTCCTCCTGAGAAGCATAGTTCGCTCAGAAAAAGACTTTTCAGTCTATGAAGGGTAGCCAACCCGCAATTACTCGCCACCTGGGCGAAAACGGCCGTGGCTCCATATCTGGATTGGAAGAGTATGGTCTCAGGGACATTCTTACCAAATTTCACCAATGCACGGTTGTGTTCAAGTCGCTGTAGCTCCGAAAATACGGACCGTACGTGGAAAAGTTACTATATACTTTTTGTAGGATACATGTTTCCCCACAACATTTGTTTGGCACATATCCGCCTAAGAAGCATAGTTCGCTCAGAAAAAGACTTGTCACTCGCTTCAGTGTAGCCAACCCACCTCCTGGGCGAAAACGGGCGAAAACGGGCGTGGCGCCATATCTGAATTTGAAAAGTATGCTCTCAGGGACATTTGTACCAAATTTCATGCTTTTTTCACCAAATGCACGGTTGACCCATTATTCGTCCCTGAACGTCCGGACTATCAGCAGAATTTGGCATTTGGCCCATACACGCTGGATAATGCCAACTGGCTAAGGAAAATATATAATTGAACCATGGAAAGTAAAACCGAGCTAACTCCAGTGAGGGGGGAAAAAAGGACTTGTGCCCTTCTTGCACCAACTCCACGGATGCCAGATCAAATTGTAATCGCCGGATCTTCAAAACTCAGCAAAGGTCATCTCTGTATGTGTTACCATTTTTGAATTAAAAAATATGCGCCATGACTTACGATTCAACCCGCGTATAATTCAATTGCACATTCCTGAAGGTATGACCTTCAGGACTGACAAACTTCTAGGGGTAATTGAGGGGACCAAGACAAACACATTTCATATAGGAACCGGTGTCTGGAAACGCCATCAAGAGGGGGTCAATAGACAAGGAATGGGTCAGCTCAGACATGTTTCCGGACAAGGGTTCCTATACGAAATATGTTTGTCTTGGTCCCCTCTATTACCCCTAGAAGTTTGTCGGTTGAATTCATTAACTCCCTGTATTTTTATTGGGTTCTCACCACTTCCACTGACCAAAAAAAATTATCCAAAAAGGCCTCATTTTCAGCCCTTTTTTAAAGTACATGGTGAGGTTCTTTATGTAAAACTTGAGCCAGATGGATTTGAATGAAACTTTGTCAGTTGATAGACCTTGACCTTATGGTCAGTTGTTCTGAAGGCTTTAGAAAATCTACGGTGTCGTTTGGCCGCTAGAGGCGCTCAGAGTTGCAATTTCAAGTGGTTCCTATTGGGCTCATTTTCACATATGCCGTAGAGTTTCATGAACTCAGTCAAATGAGCGATGTCGTGATTTTCTGTGACAAACCATTTGGCATCTAGATGCACAATCGAGTTCAACATCGGACCTTGTAGTGGGATTGTAAGCACGACATACACTACCGGTCGAAAGTTTAGCATCACCCCCAAGCATAGGTTTTTTAATCCTCACGCCTAAACTTGTAAACAGTACAAATTGAAAGTGTGAGGCACCATTGAAAGCGTCGTGAACAACGCTACAAAGCAAAAAAGGAGCGGTCCTTCTAGGTTCAACGGAGGTGCAGATATTACCTATTTTGCTTTTTTTTAATACTTGAAAACCTACATTTTCAACTATAAATATTAATTAAGGTAATCGTCACGAATTCATGCTTTATTATTTTTATTTATGGCAATAAGTAAACACCGGACACAAATAAAATTATCACAATATTTTTAAAAAACTATCACTTGCACTGGAACTTTTTCAAATTTGCAGCATTTCCTCTTATATGCACCCAACAATTGAAACGGTCATTTTGAAAAGGTCAAGATTCAACAAACTTTTTTTTCAGGACACAGGAAAAATATAATATTATTTAAATGGTGCTCTCTATCAAAAATATGAAATAGCAGTTTTGTTCTGAAAGTCACAGTGTATTACACCACACTCACCTGTTAGCTGCTACCCACCCATCGCTTCACATTGTTGCAATATGGAATTCAAATTGTTGGAATAATGCAATTTTGAAAATCACTGTACAATGCATATGTAAAGGAGTTGTATTGTGTACATATTATTTGATTTGAAACATACTCTTACAAACATGAGATGATCACAGTGTTATCAGTCCTCTCTTTCAGAGTCACTTTCTTTCTCCTCAGTCTGCCAAGTCATGATATTATCATAAAAGGTGATGTAGTTTGAATCTACATACTTCCATCACCTTGGATATGTCTTCTAGCTTTTGAGACTTGATTGGCACTCCCCCTTCATAGGCTGTGGTACATGGCATTTCAGGTGGCAGTTGTTAGTTGGGGCGGATTTGTAGTTTCGCTCGAATTTCGTGTTAATTTTGATCTGTTTGTGGGAAGTTGTTAAGCATGGTTAGAAGGTAAAAAATCACCTTGTCGCAATTTTTTCCACCACGTATCACGGCCGCCATCTTGGAAAAATGGCGGCAAAAACAGGTTATTCTATTTTATCTTTTTAACCATTCATTTTCTGAAAAATAATTAGACATGAAACATGAAGATAATTATATATGTCATTGAAGAGTAGGCTACTCTATCAATATTATGATAACTGTAACCGTTCAGCCAGAATCGAGCGGACAATGTCCATTACTACCTCCGTCTGGGTTAGTGCGGGCAGAATTGTCCAAAAATTCCGTGCCGCTGTAATTTCAATGATAATTTTGATCTGTTTGTGGGAAGTTGGTAAGGACGATAAGAAGTTGCAAAATCAACTTGTCGCCATGATATTAGCTACCTATTACAACAGCCATCTTGGAAAAATGGCGGAAAAAAGTTATTTTTGCGTTATTTTTCGAGCAGTTAATATTATCAAAAGACGACTCAAACAAAAGTTAAAGAGCATGAGATTTACAGTAAATATGTACTTATCAATGTTTTGATCAGTGTAACTGTTCAGCTGAAATTAATGATTAACATTTTTCTTATCACAGGAAATTTCTAGTAGAGCATAAGAAACATTTTAAAATGGTGTAATACATATTTCAAGTTATAAATTGCTTTCTGCTGACTATTACTACTATTAGGCAACTCATCAAAATTGATCTCAAAAGTTAACAGAACAACCTGGATTTTTGTAGTTCACACACTTTAACAAAAAAAAAAGTCAATATACACTCGTAAATGGACCGAATATTTATTAGGCAGGGAAATTCTTGTGTTACAAACCTTTAACTTGTTTCCAGTGTTTCTTCCTCTTACGAAACATCGATGTATAAGATATTCAATTTTATTATAATCATTTTTGTTGATAATAGTTAACAAGAAATAATATATAATAATAATCTCTATCTCTATAAATAGGAAAGTTTGTTTGAGAGTTTGTTTAAGTTTGTTTGTTTGTCCCTTATAGAAATCCAGGGGAAGGCCCCTACACCGCCTTAAATTAGCATATCGGGGGTTACATTTTCCAAGGAATCTAACGCCGCATGTTTCAGCTTCCGAAAATGAACCTAACTCCCACAAAACGCATGTTTCCGAATC
Source organism: Catajapyx aquilonaris (assembly GCA_000934665.2). Lineage (NCBI taxonomy): Eukaryota > Metazoa > Arthropoda > Diplura > Dicellurata > Japygidae > Catajapyx > Catajapyx aquilonaris. The sequence continues at coordinate 380 of JYFJ02009073.1, read as the reverse complement.
TTCTCACTTCTCAGGCCTTAACAATTAACTTACATAAACATCAAATAACAATATATCAATTCACATTCCCATGGAAATGCCCTTATGCAATAATACCGCCTAGAAAATTAAAGCATTGCCGTAAATTCAACGCATCCACCAATTACGCTAATTGGCCACCTCACGTGAGTTCGTATCGTATGATCATTCCGGGATTTTGTGGGATTTGCAACTAGACTTCCAGACAAAAATAAGTACAATAAAATATCAGTAAAACTTCCATAAGTCGAACTTCCCTAAGTCGAACTAATCTATAAGTCGAAGAAAATGATGAGCTTGGTTGGTCACAATGTAAAATGAAAATAGGAAATAAACTTCCCTAACTCGAAGTTCTCCATAAC
>JYFJ02009072.1:0-10699 GCA_000934665.2 Catajapyx aquilonaris | reverse complement strand
CTTCCGGAGCGGGGGTCGTCTTCTAGGCTGTCTCGGCCGTGTTTGGAGAGGGCAATCCACTTCTGGATCATGCTGTAGGATAGTGCATCGCCAGCCATTGTATCCTTCATGTCCTCAAAGATGTCCTTGGCACCCATTCCCTTTGCCACCAGGTACTGGATGACCGCGCGATGTGCGATGTTCGCCATCTTCACAAAATGCTGCGTACCCTTTCACATCCGAATTATTTCTGAACCCAAGGACTTTGACACCTATGTCAATTGGGTGGATATAGGGGTTTGAAGGGTGGCTCGATTTAATGGCGATGTTTAGCTTCCGCATTTGCTTCTCCTTCTAGGCGAAACCACGAACTTATATAACACCCCTCGTATAGCCTTCAAAAATTGGAAAAATTGGAATCGGAATTCAAAGTTGAGATGGTTTAATTTCGACCTAATATTAGCATCTAATACTTTTGATAACTATTAAGAAAGTTGAAAGAAAGAAACCAAATGTTGAAAAGAAACTCCTTAAGACGAAATAATCACTAACTCTTGCGAACACCACAGTATAGTTGGAACACTCGATAACGAGCGTGGGGCATCACAGGCAGAAGGGGAAAAAATGTAAAAGTTGAATGCCGTACCGGTATTAATGTAACTTGGAAAAAGAGGTAGCAGCTTTGAATACTTGCTGATGCTCTATTTTGATATAAACATTGTGTACTAATAATAATAATAAGGTCCTACCATAACAATTACATCTTGGAACCACTAACTTTTTCAAGTGTCTCACTATGTGTACAGCAATATTATAAACGTAGGCAACTGTACTCTATTTTTGATCCTGTACAGGAATACTAACAGAGAATAGTGGGAGGGATAATGGCAGTTTGAAGATGTGTTTGAAAGTTAATAATGTGCTGTATTTAACTGCATGCTATAATACTGGCCACCAATGTCTCTGATGGGTCTTTTTATAATCGTACATTATTAACATGATGCTGGGGATCCTTCCCTATTGGTGCCATATTTGCAGTGCACTGTATCTGTCGTAATATCGCCTGTATACTTTTATTCTACAGTACATTCGACACTGATGCAGATTGTCACTATACATTATTCATATTTGGCGGCTTCATTTGCACTGCTCAAATAATATCAAGGACAAACTACCTGTATCAATCAGATGCTTATAATATCGTATATTGTACAGAATTGTACAATGTAATTTCGCTATTCTTCCGATTGTGACCGGAAATAGCCTCCAACCAGGAACCAACTCTCCAGCTTACACGTGCCGAAAACCCGAAGTTAATATATTTGTAGAGATGTGAATGACAATATTAGCAGGTGACAAGTTCTGGCCTCACCCGGCACGTGGAATTTTTTGGAAAGGATGCTTACGGAGCAACAGACTCGACACATATTTACTTGAGTGTCACATTGTCAGAGTCACCTGTGCCATCAAAGATCTGGTATATATAAGCCGATGATAAAAATTTCACTTCATTATACCAGTGAAGTCCTACGGACGACATTAGCGCAATGACTGTAACGCTACTTCTGCTGTTGGCCACTGCGGGTAAGTTCTGGAAAAAATAGGCTAAATTTAAAAACTAATCCTATTTTAATCTCGTTTCGGTTTTAAAAGCAATGGGACAAGTAACAGAATACGACAACTCCACGCAAAATCCTGACCTGAACGAAATAATAGAGCCTCAGCTTGACATTCACAATTGTGGTCACCGTTACGCCCGTGACATGGACATGTCTCGCATTGTTGGAGGTCAGCCTGCCGAACCAGGTAAGTTTTTGTCGTTTAATTTACACTTTGCATTTTTTGTCTCTGTAAACTTATTTGTAACAAAAGACATAACCTCTAGGTGAATTCCCGTGGCAAATATCACTGCAAACAAAAAGTGGTTTCCACTTCTGCGGAGGCGCTTTGATCAGTGATCAGTGGGTGGTCACTGCATGTCATTGCGTCAAGGGTCAAATCTTATCCAATCTGCGGGTGAGTGGGTGTAGGCTTGAATCTACGCAATGAATTCAAACGCTACCTCTGCAGGTCGTACTGGGCGATCATCAGTTAAAACACAACGATGGTTATGAACAAGTTGTACCAGTGGCCAGAGTCGTAGAGCACGAAGAATGCAACATTTAGTAAGTCATGCTAGAAGTGTGTGTAAAAATGATGTACCGGTAGGCCTACTATACCTGTCAAAAAGATTGAGACGAATATGAATTTCGCTTCAATGCAAAAATCGGCTCAATCTTTTTGAACGACATAGTACGTATGATTACAGCTCCACAATCCGCAATGACGTCGCCCTGGTAAAAATGGATCGACCTGTGCAATTGAACCGACACGTTTCTCCCATCTGCTTACCAACACCGCGACAAGCTTTCCCGAGTAAGGAAGAGGTGGCGACACTGCTTGGCCTGACTCTCACTGCCATCTGTTGTGTTCTATTTGCAGCCATGGGAATTATAACAGGATGGGGCGCGCTTTACGAAGGAGGCCGTGGTCCTTCCGAGCTGCACAAAGTGGAATTGCCGCTCATTTCACCACAAAAGTGTCGGTACTATTATGGGTATGAAGCCATAACTAACAATATGATCTGCGCTGGATATGCAGCGGGAGGAAAGGATTCTTGTCAGGTATGAGTGAAGATGTGGTGTCATTTGGTGTCATGTTGTGTCATGTTCTGTTCATGCAGGGTGATTCCGGTGGACCACTAGCATGTCAACGCATCGATGGATCTTATTATTTAGCTGGAATAGTGTCCTGGGGCCAGGGATGTGCTCGGCCTAACTATCCTGGTGTGTACACAAATGTGGCGTCGTATGTGGATTGGATAATCAGTCGGCTTTAACTGTATTGATTTCTGTGTACTTGTGTGACGGAATAAAGGCTTGTCATTTGATGATTTAGGTCGCATTTTTAATGGTCCATTGTCAGTGTCGTGAATATTGACTGACAGGAGAGTCCCTCCAAACATCACTTATTGAATTTTTTGGAGTAACCCAAAATTGCTTCCTTTCCAACTCTCACTTGCCAAGTTCTGCTTCCAAACGACAGTGTCAGGAATACCAGTTCAGTCAAGATGCTCTTCGGAGTAATAATTTTCTTTACTTTGTGGTCCCCGTATTATTTTGGTGCATCGCATACCGAAACGTGCAATTTTAGTTCATTTCTTCGGAGTATCAGATATGAACTAGAATTCGTAGACTCTCTGATTGTGACCCACGACATTACCTACTTTCCAAAGTCATTGCTGACAGAATTGCGTAACCTGCACTCCAAATATCATACGATAATGTGGAGAATGACGCCGGTTCCACTAGCAACATCGACATCTGTGCATCAACATAGTGACCATTTGGTGCTGAACATAATAGTTGTCAGGGAAGAAAATATTTTCGACGTGCTGCGTAGTAATTGGGCATTTTCCACAGGAAATGACAACCAGCTGTTGATTCTGTGGCAAGGGGAAGAAATAATTACATTGGTAAATATGACTCGGCCAACCACCTTAAGCGTGACTTGTACCAAAGGAAAGTTCAAATTGAATATGTACCTTCCATTCTCTACACAAATGATCTCCTTACCCATGGCACACAATATCTTAAGCATTGTACAAAAACTAATATCTGATAGCTCCTTGAATGTGAGAAACTCGACTGCACGACTCATTAACTATCCCAGCATTCTAAAGGATGTTAATTTCCAAGATTCTTTTGATTTCGAGCCACTATTGCGCTTTTTTTTTCATCGTGTCTGATAGGTTACAACTCAGACTGGTCCCCGACAGTCCTCCCCTTGGGACAGAAATGCACCATACGATACTGTACTAGCACCCCTGTACAACGGCACCGCAGATATCGGTTTCCCGATAATCCCCAGTGTCCGTGCTCTTGATGTAGTCGACTTCACCAGACCTATCTGCAAAAGGGCCCTTAAAGCCCCGCAGGTGAATAAAACTTACTTACTTACTTACTTACTTACTTACTTCACCAGACCTATCTATTACGATCACCTGTGCATAGTCACCAGACGTCCCAAAATCGTCCTCATATGGTGGTCCGTATTTTACCCCTTCACCACTCGAGTCTGGTTGTGCCTTGTTCTTGTTTTACTTTTATCCGTGTTAGTCTCAAGTATGCTATTAGGAGTTTCATACCGCTCCTGCACCTTGATGGTATGCTCCTTAGTAGAGCAGAGTAGGCCCTGGCCTCACCCTTTGACCCCGTCTGCCAGGCCGTTTCTGGCCATGTGGCTTCTGGGAGTGTTCATTCTTGTCAACACATATAAAAGTCGGGTATCAGCTATTATGACTAAGCCTGACGTTGTACCACATCTGAGCAGCCTTTCCGACCTCCTGAACATGACCGACTATCGCTTTGGAATCTTCGTCCGTGGACAAATCATGCACAGCCTAGTGCCTGACAATATCAAGTTGCCAGAGGACAGGATGGATGCCGTACCGAATGTGGAGGAATGCTTAAGGAACGCGTTGGACAGGCCCAATTTTGCTTGCATCATCCCCCGCATCCAGGCTCGCTACTGGCTTTCCTACAGACACTATCAACTACAGGTAGCACCGGATGACGATGTGTTCATCATGTTGCATATACCGGTCAGAAAGAATTCTCCTCTGATTAATGCGATCGACAAAATGATATTGAGTCTTTTGGAAAATGGCATATTTTCACTCTGGAAACATACTTACTACTATAGGGGTCAATTGGAGCATTGGGCACAAGAACGGAATAACGACTTAGTTTCGCCAATATGTGAAGAGGAACAGCTTCTCAGTGTGCAGATTCTCGGTGTGCAGCATCAAATTTGTCCTTTTTTGCTGCTGTTAATTGGTGTATGTATAAGTGCCGTGGCCTTTGGTGCCGAAGTCATCTCTATCATATGAGTGATTGAGTGATAACAAAAAACTAATGTGTCATTGTGGACATGAGTATGTTATCGGTGTGGTAATGTACTGTACTACGACGAGGAGATATTGAAAGCTGCCGTCGCTTTGGGAAAATGATAGAGGGGTTCTATGCGATCACTTTGAATATATGTAACATGGGTCTCCGACGGACAGTTACCGAGATAATTAGCATTAAATAAAAAGTACATTATCCCACCTTATAGGCTTCGGATACTGCTTACGACACTTCCATCGCCTAGGGCCCTAGGTCATTCCCTGCTACACCTAACAGGATCGTAAATTTAAATTAATTATATGGTAACACCTTAAATTTAAATGAAAAAGGTAAGGTCGTGTGGAGGGACGCATACGTGCCAGGATATTTTATACCTTGTACTTGAAGCACATTATCTCGGTAACTATGCGCCGGAGACCCATATTGCATATAGTCAAAGTGATCGCCTAGAACCCATATATCATTTCCCAAAGATACGGTAGATTAAATTTCCGAGCCCTGTATAAATATACTGTATAAAGGAATTCGTGACTTACACGACAATAAAGCCACTCGCAACAGAAGCTTCAGATATAAATGTAAAATTCTTCACATATATGACCTCAATGTCAGTGTTATTGGAGTGAGGATATTTTGAAAGACCCAAATTAAAATAATATTATGTGAACTTGGTGTTATGTTATTAATTTTACAGAAAATAAAATATTTCTTTCGTGATCTACACTTTTGACCTTTTTGCTTTTTGATTAGATTTATGAGAAGAATTTTGGATTTTTACGACAGAAACAAAGTAATCTCTCTTACATATTATTTTATTGAAGCATTTAAAATTTAAGTGATAGGCCTATATGAGAATGTGCACAGCTCTGATTCTTATAATTTACATTTGACCACATATACGATGTATGTATAATGCGTGTGCCGGACCAGACACCAGTGGATTCATTACATTACATTGGTCATATGAGATGGTCATGTGAGATGGCCAGGTGTGATACCTGGTTATCTCTGGCTAACCCGTCATAGGATAATGCCATGATGGAATGTATGTATGGATATGTGTATGAAACTATACACATCAGGCTAGCCATATCTACTACAGCATGACTACTTAATTATTTTCCTTTCAAAAGTGTTACCCTATAAGGTAGTAATAATAAACAGGTAGGGGCTGCATACATTACTAGCTCTTACAAAATGATTTTGTGGAACTGAAGTAATTTAATTCAAGATCTTCAATTTGGACAATCCTGTATCAGGAGGATATGTAGCTAAAATCCATGGCTCTTAGAAGTAAGTATGGACTGTATGGGCGTAGGCAACATTGGTTTAACATATTATTATATCTACATTCCAAAAAATTGCCCACATCAGGTTAACTGGGCCAAGAAAAATCATGTTCTCTTGTATTTATGGAAACAAACACAAATAGTTCGTGACACAGCATTGGTCTTTCCGACTTCCCCAACAAACCATTCAGTGAGTTCTGTCCATTTACCACATTTGTATTCAACAACAAGTCCCAGTTATCTGTTTTAATATCTGTAAAACTACGTAATCGAGGATTCACTACTTATGTAGATTCTGCAGGCAAATTAAACATCTGGGATGAATGAGCTCTGTTCTCTGTAGCAGTACTGGAAGCTTGTGGTAAAATGTCTAATGCACTTGTCTTGAACAGCTCTTATTTCCCTTCTTGCTTTAACTTTGCCATATGCTATTATTTCTCTCCCTTTCTGCTACTGTAAGTGCCATTTTAGCTACTGGGAAACAATAGTGACAGTGGCATTCAAGCTTAAGGGGGCGCATGAGTAAAAATACGGTAGGCGCATTTTTGAGGGAATTTTATTTTTTGTGGCGAAACGGACGGTTAATCGGAAAAATCACGCCGAAGGTGCCCTGCGGAAAGGTATGGCCTTTACTATGGTACAGTACCATACTCGATATGATTGCATTAAAATTGTGGACATACGGGCGCCGAAGCGTTCCCGAATTTGTCGCGTTCCTGCCGCCATGTTATTCAAATGGGCTTTTCGGGAACGCCATTTTCCCTTCACTTCAACTCGATGAAAAGGTCACTTCTAGGCCGAAAATGGTCAAATGACGACGAAGGTGCCCTGCGCCAGATCATGTCCTATTTTTTGGTGTAATTTTTGTGTCCATTGCACCATTTTTGTGGCCGTACGGCCGCAGAAGCGTGGACATGTCTAATCCCCATATGCTGTCCATGCAAACGCGAGTTTGTTTACGTAGTCGCCAAGGGCTCGCATTGTTACCGATTGTTACCGTATTTTTTTTACTAATGCGCCCCCTTAACATGACTTACTCGACAAAAATTAAATGGCCGTAACAATATTAAATCAAAAATTACCCCAAGAATTTTATTATTATTTGAAGGGTACTACTGTGTAGTGAGAAGGTAATTAATATCAACTGTTAGATTTTGGTATTACAGCTTTAAAAATTTTAAAGGTTCAAAAATCGTGACTTACATGACACACAAAGATAGGTACAGTATTTAAACTTGCTCATTTTTATGCTGCAGTGCAAAGATAAATGTAAAGTAGAGTAGCCTACGTATATTCACTCAGTTCTTATGTGGTAGAAAGCAACGTTTACTGCATGAAAAACACTGGCTTGATGAATTATGAAGATTTGTGTTGAGCCTCAGAACAAAGAAAATGCACATTCCACACATTGAATCAGTGCTGTTAACTTGAACTAGTTTAAAACTAGTTTAAAAATCCCGCGTATTTTGGCTACAAGAAGGGTTAGGCCCAGTCTACAATGCGCCGCCATCTTTAGTCCAATGGGGGCCGCCATCTTTGGTCGAAAGCTCGCAATCTGATTGGCCAGAGCGAGGATCCGTAATCGGAGCTAAAGGGCGAGTCTTCATCCGGTAGACTCGCCTCGGAACGATTCGAGATTCGTTCGAAAGCCAACGATTCTTTTTTTACCCCGGAGTTGTCGATTATCCTGTTCCGTTTCCCTGCACACGTTGGGTTCTTCTGGAAAGTTGGTCGCTGGAGGATATTTGGAAGGTCTTTGGCTGATCTGAGGAACGTTCCATCAAGGTGAGTTGGGTTGGAGTGTCAAAAGGTTAAAAAAAAAAAGGCAATCTAAAAGGAACAGAATAATCATTAGGCTGGATAATGAAAAGGTCATCTCGCTAGAATGAACAATAATAATCAGGATGGGTCATCAAAATAAGGGTCATCTGAGAGGAATTGACTAATCATTAAGTTGGGTGATCAAAATGTCATCTAAAATGAACTGAATTATCAGTAAATTGGGCCCGCATCAAAAGGTCAAACAAGGTCATCTGAAAGGAACAGAATAATTGGAACACTTACTAGCATTCCCACAATTTTCAGGCCATGGTGGACCCAATGGAATGCATGCCCAGTAAGTCCACTGCGGGCACCGTCCCACCGCCTGACCCGACCCCTGACCCCCCGCCATCCGCTTCACCAATGCACACCAACTGCATGATATGCGCATCCAAGATCCCGACCTCAAAGCGAGGATGCTGTGACATTCTCCAGGAAGGGAAGCGGAAGACCAAAGCAACCCACAAGCCGTTGCTGGTAAGGCTAGGAAACATTCTTGGGGTTCCGCTGAGTCAGACAGAGGCAAGGTCGCACATGGTGTGCAAAAAGTGCTTGAAGCTGCTGGACGACGTGGTCAAGGTGGAGGTCAGCCTGGAGTCTATGAAGGACAACATTCGCTGCAAGTATAATGGAAACGTGGAGTTCTGGGAGAAGTTGGAGAGTGAGGGACAGCCGGATGGGGATGATGAACAGGTTAAGGAGAAGATGCCCAAAGGAAAGGCATGCACATTGGAAGTGCACCAGATGTCCACACACTTTGACACTAAGCCTCCGTTCCAATGCAAGTCATGCAGCAAGACTTTCAACCGGAAGAAGAATTACGTCACTCATTTGAGGATCCACACGGGTGAGCGTCCCTTTCAATGCGACGTGTGTGGTGTCCAATTCTCGCAGCAACCCAACCTGCGAGCGCACAAGCGTGCTACTCACAACAATGACTGCCGGTACAGATGCGAGGAGTGTAATGTTGGTTACAAGAGGCGCCGCCTTCTGGTCTACCACAACAACAGAGTCCACACTGGGGAGCGTCCCTACCAGTGCGAGCAGTGCAATGCCGCTTTTGTCTACCCAAACCACTACAAGAAGCACCTCAAGATCCACACGGGGGAGAAGCTGCACAAGTGCGAGATCTGCGGGAAGGCGTTTAATTCTCGTGAAAACCGCAACACTCATCGGTTCACGCACTCGGACAAGAAGCCCTACGAGTGCAAGGTGTGCAGGAAAGGCTACATCAGGAAGCCCCTGCTCTTCGCACACATGAAGAGCGAGGGGCACCTCCAGGACACCATTATCGTCAACAAGATTCTGATCCACCACGTCGACGGTGCAGACGAAGCTGGATTAAGTGTGAATCCGTACAATGTCCAGGTAATCCATTTATTTCCTTACAAATTTTTCAACATTTACCCGAGCCAATTTTAAACAGTTAAAATATCATTCCGTACAGGTTGGGCAGGAGTCGACCAATGAGGGTCTGGGTGTGGCCGCAGACAACCCAGGGGATTCTGTCTGCTTTGCCATAGATGATGGCTTGCAGCTGGAGGCCGTGGAGGAAGCGGGAGTTGGGGTCCTCATGGAGGAAGCGGGAGTTGGGGTCCTCATGGAGGAAGCGGGAGATGGAGGCCTCATGGAGGAAGTGGGAAATGGGGTCCTCATGGAGGAAGTGGGAGATTCGGTCCCCTGGATAGAAATGCTGCCGGACCAGCAGTGGCGCAAAGTGTGAAGAAGACAACATCAGGGTGACGGCAGAGGGGTGAGGTGTCGGGGCAGTGGGTCGCATGCATCCTGACGCTGCATTAATATAATCCAGGTTCTTTTCGATGAATGATGCACTTCCCACGACCTCCGTTCAAGTTCCAGTTGTTAGCACCGATCTTTGATAGTTGTTGGAATAGTACCCACATGTTGTGGCTTTCATATTTAATGTTAATAAATAGTCATTCTGTCTGTTCTACATCCGAGTATCACTCCTGCGCACTGCTCCAAGAACTGGTACAGCATCTTTCTTGTAAATGAAATGACGGCATCTATGTCAAGTTGCGTCTAAAGCATGCTCACCAAGTTAGTCCCACTATTCAAGAAGCTGCCCTGAAGTACATGGCAGGACACTACTTGTTGATGACTCCCGTGATTGCAGATGCCAGCAGAACTGGTGCAGCGTCTGACGGCACATCTACATGTGCTCGGCAGATCGAGGACTCGCCAGGTGATGCTCTCTGCAAACATTTTGGCAAAATTAGCAAAGAATCGTGCGCTATACTGTCATTTATCAACAAACATACGGCAGTATTATGCAACGACCGGCGGCAAGTACAAAAATTTATATCTCACTTTAGCATTAGCTTCTACAGGATTAACCAATGTCGGTACGCTGCTGGAATGCTTCGTATAATTTGAAGAAATCAGGTGATGTCATGGGATGGACAGTTTGCAGAGGTTCGTCAAAGTGGCATTTCTCCCCCATCAGATTGTCTGCAAGTGTGTTTCCATGTATGGCTTCCTTGGGCGCCCCCAAGATTGCGGTGTGACACAGTCCATCACTTCTCCGCTCCAGAGAAGGTGTCAATCGCACATCCAAGAATGCACAGATCCACAGCTGAGCTCAGAGGCATTTTCCGCTTCTCCAATTCCAGTATAGCCACTCATGTCTCGAAATCATGG
>JYFJ02009071.1:0-10803 GCA_000934665.2 Catajapyx aquilonaris | reverse complement strand
TAAGCATGCTAGAAGCCGGGCGAGCAAGATTCCTTCTTCTGCCGCTTCGGGAAAATGTCGCTAGTCGTTGCCTCGATTATTGGCCAGTACTGTACATATATTTTAGGAAGTTTGTTTGTAAAATTTGCATTCCATACACTCACTCAAAACTCCATATGCCGTAAAACAGGTTTTATAAAGTTACAATAAGCCAAAGTTTGTCACTATCTGTGATAGATTACCTGCTTCGGTTATTTTTTAATTTTTAATTAAAAAAAAATGCATACCCCATTGGGAGAATTGGCACTCCATTAGGGGGGTGGAGTACCACCATTGGATGGGGCCAAGGATAGGGAAGGAAGGGCGGCTGTGGCCTATTATACGGAAACAACCCCGGAATTATCCTGGGGTGGAAAACCGCAGAAAACCACGGTCAGGGTTGCCGGCCCCGGGATTCGAACCTAGGACCTCCCGATTATCAGTCGGGCTCCTTGACCACCACACCAACTTGCTTAGGTTATACGTAATTGAAGCAGATATGCTGATTGGATGTGTAAAAAAAGGACTGCGGATAGAGTTGGCCCAGGAAAAGACTGCACACCAGCCATGTGTTTTTTTCCCAGAATTTTTGACCCCTTGACCCACTAACCCCACCTCATTCCATATTTTTGCCCTGAAGAACGTTAGAAATGTACATATAGACACCTGGTGGGAAATTATGTTTTCAACACAGAGTAATTTTTGTAATTACTGTATTTTTTGTATTTATTTGTTCCTGGAAGTCTACTTTCAAATACCACAACATCTCGGAATGACCATATCATAGACCTTAGAGCTTGGAGGAGACGCCTCATCCCCATGTAAAAGAGAGAATCACCAATTGATGGAGTTGTAAGCCGGGTGAGCAGGTGGCGTACGGGCTTCTGAGCCACCTACTGGCGACAAGGCGTGTAATATTTGCTCAGGAGGGCACCTCGTTGCCGCTTTTAACCCGTGGGTTGGAGGGAAAAGGGACTGTAACCGCAACTGGCTGGCTTGCCCCGGGGGTAAATCGGAGGGGAGGGTTAAAAGCGGCAATGAGGTGCCCTCCTGAGCAAATAGTTACATGCCTGGTCGCCGGTTGGAGGCTCAGACGCCCGTACGCCATCTGCTAACCTGGCTTACAACTCCATCAATTGGTGATTCTCTCCTTTACATGGGGATGCAGCATCTCCTCCACGCTCTAAGGTCTATGGACCATATAATATGCACTCACGTGAGGTGGCCAATTGGCATAATTGGTGGATGCATTGAATTTACGGCGATAGGATGTGTAAAAAAGAGACACGCAAGATATAGATGCAATGCTGCCAAACCCCTGATTTAATTTGCTAGGTATTGTTGCGCAAGGGCATCTCCATGGGATTGGGAAATTTGAAAAATAGTAATTGCTGATATAGTGATATTGTTATTGATGTTGATAGGTTACTATTGTTAAGTTGGTTATTGTTGAGGGTTGCAGCAATATGAATAGGAAATATGCGAAGTTAGGCTCATTTTCGGAAGCTGAAACATGCGCCATTCAATTCCTCGAAAAAGTAACCCTCAGAATGTTAGTTTAAGGCGGCGATATAGAAAATCCGGACTTCTTCGAGTTCCAACTCTGGCCGAAAGAGGAGACACTCGATCCCACCCTCCCTACACAAAGGGGTCGCGTTTGCGGTTGACCATTCCCTCTAGGCACAATAAATGTACATAGATGCAATACATGCAGGTACAAAACATTCAGTCGCCCATAAATGTAGATAAATTAGCTGGAAATTTCCTTGTTTCGATGGATTAGCCCAATTCAACTTTCACCCATTTTTTAAGAGAAGCAAATGAAGCTCAAAATACACTACTCTTAACACTTTACTTTCAATGTCTTACTTGATGGTGCCATGCCAGTGAAAATGTTCTGAATCACAGAAAATCAGCATTCACTTGAGTGGGAGTCATAAACCTCAATAGCAGCTTATGTAACTCATGCAAGTCAACAAAGGGCAGAAAGACCAGAGTCCCAATGACTGAGAGCTCTTGTATTATGCTGCGATCAATCACGCAACAGACTGAGTTGATATAGTATCCCAATATAGATCACCAGGTGGCAAGAGAGTAAACAAATTTCACCAGCTACAGGGGTATGAACACTCCAAGAATTTACTAATAGCTGTCTCCCTCTGACATGGTCACTTTCAATAGCAGGGCACCTCCAGAGGATATATCTTTTATACCTTTTTGTATCAAGATGCAATGAACATTGTGAGGTTCAAAGTTACCTGTATGCCTCTTCACACGTGAGCCTCAAATGCCTCATGACATATGCGATTGCGACAGTTGGTGATCTAGATATGCCAGCCAAGCAGTGCACCAAGACACATCCGCTGGAGTCCCTCACCTTATCTGTGTTTCAAAAGAATGAACATTGTTACCACCATAATCATCAGTCCACACTCCACATATTGTAACAGGCAAAAGTAACACAGGTAAATCACAAAAAATATTTTGTCTTTGTAAATAGAAAAATGCAATTCAGGAAGAAATAATACAAGGAGCGAACAAATATGAACAGCAATTTGCTAATTACAGAAGCAAAGAGATAAACTGACCTACATTGGTCGTATCATCATTCAACTCAGTCTCCTGCTTTGCAATACACTAGTGCCATAGTTCAGGTAGCTTCTGTGTTCCGCGTAAATTACTAGAGAACTTTCTCGCTCCCAAAAACATGTTCAGAGGTCTGAAGAGATGCAAGTCCGATGGGGCGAGATCAGGACTGTATGGGGGAGAACAGCCACTTAAAATTTTGTATCATCACCATCATATGGGCAGCGACATGTGGATGTCCATTGTCTTGCAAGAAGAGCATGGAACTCCGGCTAAAAGGTTGTACACATTCCGGAGCATCACCTGATGGGTACAGCTTCCGCATATGCATCATTGTTTGTGCGAGACATTTAAATTGCTGTTCATATTTGAACGCTCCTAGTATTACTGTCACAATGCCTGGAAACTCAGAGCAGGTGTCATTTCTGAAACTGAAGCAAATGATTTACTGTGACAAGTACAACAGTCATCATCCCACTCGGTGCCATAAAATATACACGGGCCTTGCTAAAATGATTTACAATTGATTTTTTTTGCCACAAATACAGTGCCCGTACAGGCCGGCAGATAATCACACATTATTGAGAGAATCCTCCTGGAGCCGAATACACAGGAACCTCTCCGTGCCCTCCAGGAACAACTTTTTGGAGGTCCCACGCAACCAGTCCCAGACAACTGCTTACAGTCAACAAAGTCCTCGACATGGAGTCGGAGAAGGGGTTTTTTCATGTCTCTGAACAGGTGAAAGTCACTGGGTCCCATGTCGGGTGAGTACGGCGGGTGTGGAAGCACCCAAATCCAGATTCATGAAAAAAAAAACCTTCACCGATGCCATTTCGAGGACACTGTTGACAGTTGTTTCCATTGTTGATTGTGCACAGTTGTCCGGTGTTGGGTGCGTTGCACCTCCAAAAAGTTGTTCCTGGAAGGCCTGGAGAGGTTGACACACCTGTGGTGGTAGTGCATTCGGCTCCAGGAGGATTCTATCTGTAATGTGTGACTATCTGCCGACCTGGACAGACACTGTATGTATGGCAAAAAAATGAATTGTAAATCATTTTAGTACGGCCCTCGTAACTTAGCAGAAATTTAACTCAGGAATGGTTTCTATTTAATATAAATAACTTAAATATACTGTGACTGACCTATGAACTGGCAAGCCTGGTAGAAATACGGCAGCAACCTATCAGAGTGGCTATCATTGACAGGAACCCTGAGAAAGTGACTGTCCTGAATGAAGTCCGGCTGGGGGCAATTCGTGCTCACATTCAGCTCGTATGTGATCCCATGCGACCTAAGGAGGTCCTTGTTGCACGCATCTTCCTCTGAGCCAAGGTAGAGGAAGGGGAGGATGCGAGTGGGGCCCAGATTAGTAATGGGCAAGCATGGCTGTGACAGGGAGGTCAGGTGAGCTGAGCACTTGTTGCGAGACTTGTCCTCGCATAGGTCTGGGTAGATTGATTTGAACTCCAGGAAACCACCTGCAGGTTCAGACAAAGTGTTTTGGTTAGAACTTTTGCTCATTGATATAAAAGACAATCATTCTGACTTTTTGCAGGCCAAAAACATTACAATATACAAGATGCAAAATACTTGTCTGATTGCTACGATTTTTTTATTTATTTTTTGTTGCACCAAGCTTATTGTAAGCAGCTGCTTTTATTGCTTAATTGGAAATGAGAAGGAGAAGGAAAACTAGTTTACTACAGGCAAAAATTAGTGTGGCAGCAAGAGGCCATCAAATGAAAAAAAATTAATATATTTAATAATTGCATTGTCTCTATTGGCAGTTTTGAATAATAAAAATGACAGTATGGGCCTACCTGAAACAAAGTGGACCTTGTGAAACAGTGGAACCAATTTCTTTAGTAGTACATAGACAAAAGTGTCTGTTGAAATTTTGTCTACTGATATGCTGCCTTGATCATATACAATCATGTCCCAGCTCTCATCGGCTTCTATGCGGCAATGGATCAAGAGGTCTTTCATGGACACCTGAAAAGACATCCTCAATATATTATCTCAGAATTTAGTCCAAGCAAATATTTCAGTGACAATTTCATTCAAACAAAGTTGACAAAAAATAAAGAAAACCTTGCTAATTGATTCAACCTCATACCTTCAAATTATGGCACAGTCATTTGCACACATAATTGTATTGTTCTCACCTTTCCTTGCTGCAATCTTCTCTTCATGAGCTTGGAGCAGCTGATGTTGATGGCGGTGGCCACATGGTTATCATTGTACTCAAGGAAAGACCGGCAGTCAACCACCACCACTTTCCCAACCCTGCTTCTCACCGCAGCTGCCATCTGATGCACATCCACCGTCTGTATTGGCAGAAGTTTGAGAGCCATTCTTGTTTCTCTTGTATTGTTGCTGCCTCATAAAATCACGAATAAAGGTTCTTCACACTTCTGGCCTGGACAGGCCACCAGTGAGCTTCTGTTCACGACTTCCATCAGGCTTCATGGCAACAGTCAGCCTGGTCTAGAGGGGAGAAAAATGGGAGCAGGGTGGTTTTTGAACTTTTGTCTTCCCAAAATAGGTGGCCTAACGAGGACAAAGTGTTGGCCAAACCCCGTTTAAAATTCCTTTTCCATAAAAATCAGGTGAGTCACAAGCAGTGCATCCCCTTTTTCACCAAAGTAGCCTTTATTTATAGATCCTTTTTTCTCCCCACAGCACCAGATTTAACACCCAAACACAGCAAAATGGCTTCTTCCCATGTCACCTGTCATCATTCACTAATTTCCTTAGGCACTAAAAATTTCATGCAGATTGTGTAAACTCATCTTCAAAGCCAAGGTCACCTTACCCTGATGCTAATCTTAGTTTTTATGCGTGTAATGGCAGCCCACCCCCTTCCAGTGCAATGTCTGGTGTGGGTTGGGCCTGTGATTCATACTTGTTACACACACTCACACATTAGGAATCCTTGCCAGAATACTATCCTTAGGTGAAACTTGTGAAATAACTTGTACATTGGCACCAAACTACATTTCCAGGCTTGGGCAACCCCAGCAGAAACCAAATGTCATGCAAGGTATGACTCACATGAGGAACTGAACTGCAGTACTTGTAGTACGCCATACCAGTTTGTCCTGTTCTACATTTGCATGCATGCAAATTGCACAGAGATAAGAATAAATTAAGAGTTCAGATCTAATTTTAAGTATCATTGTTCAACAACCCATACTGATTCATCTTTCCATGTGCATATCTGACAAGCAATGTAATATAGCACCAAATGTCATTCATAATAGAGATTGTGAAAGTACAGTGATCATTACTCATCTACAAAACTGCAGTTACTATCAGGAGCTGATTATCGAGGTGAACTTTGACCTGTGCCCTCTCAGTTGTAACCATCCCGCTGCTTTATATGCTCCACATTTTCCAGAGCCAGTAACAATGTTTTCCTAAACAAGCTTGTGTGGAAGGCAACGTCATGCAATCATTAATTCAATGAAAGAGGCTACCAAAGTGAGCATGTGTAAACATGGTTTTTTTGTTTTTTTGTTGTTTTTTGGGGGGAGGGGAGGGGGAGCAATATATTCTCGTTCTGGTGACTCTTCAACAAAAGAAAACTGTCACCTTGGGCTTTATTCAGCAATTTGTATATTAATCCCGATAGCTCAAACATGACCTCACAGCATCAAAATATTATTAACTTGGGAGTTACAGGTTAGTTCATGACTCAGTGCACCGTCTATTTTTGATGTTATCCTTGAAGTGAGTTGTTTATTAGAGGCTTCTGCTGCAACAGTGCGGTAACATAAAACCTGGGCTAAAATGAGGCCAAAATCAAACTTTACTTAATGTACTGCCCCTTTACTTATGCCATAAGTGTCAGAATTCAATTCAAAATGCATGCTGAGAGCTTTCATGCAAAAGGGGACTTATCCAAAATTGCCATTTTGGAGATGGAGGTCGCTACTGCTTCATTGTGTGATGACGGATGTTCTGACAAGCATTTTGACAACCAAAACGGGACTTATGCAGTAGGAAAACAATACCAAAAATCAGTGTTTCCTGCAGACGGGGACATATCCATTAGAGCATTTCAAGCAAAGGGGCACATATCCATTTTTTAAAGTAGATTATCTTCTCAGGTAACCACCTTTCAGGTAAGGAGATTTTCAATTTCAGTTAACGTATTATTTTGCTATATTTACAAATCAATGCAGCTTTGCTAGGAGATTTGGTTTGGCCTGTACAGTTTTTCATTAATCCTGAAAATTTCGAAATATGGATAAGACCCCTTTTGCATGCAAGCTCTTCTTATGCAACTTCCAATGTAATTAACAGGGAGGTTGACGCAACTGAGGAAAGGATATAAAATGACAATAACGTATGCACTGTGGGCATGATTCAATCAGGGTCACCCATTCAGAAGTTCACTATCCACTCCTGCCTCAATCTCTCAGTATTTCCAGCCACTTGGGAACCATCCGGTTGCTCTGATGTACTAAGATTACACACAGGTCATTGAGTGCATGCCGTGTGCAAAACAAACTGGGATGCACATCAGCTGACAATCAACCTAGCAGTCAATGTACATTATCTTACAACCCCCTCAGTTACTAACAGTTCTAGAATATCCTAACTACGGCTAGCTCACTTATCAATAATGATGACTTCATAGTGAATCAGTGATATGTAAGACTGCAATGCATGCATGATAACTACTGCCACAATATCAATATACTGTATGGATTGGTTATCAGCCACAAGCAAGTGTCCTTTGGCGTTACTGCAGCAGCTTTCAATTACAGCAACAGTCATTAAAATTAGCAATGCCAGTTAAATATGGCAACACATAAGCAACAGCTCAGCTTGTATAATGTATGAGGTCTATTTTGGGTTCTGGTTCCATGAACTTGTAGTAACACGTTGGGCAAGCACTTACAGTATCTCAGTACATGTTCTTTCAACCAGCATTTCAGCTTTATCATGAGGCATGTAAATATCCAGTGCTTTACGCAAAGACCATTGAAAATGCAAAAAAAAAAAAAAAAAAAAAAAAAAAAAGTCAACCTTTACGCCAGCTACCGGTACACTCATTCATTGGATGTAAAATTTTCACACCAATTTCCGCTACACAACTTCACTTGCACAGCTATGTTCCATCCTTATCCCTTCACCACTTAGAACATCAGCTGGTGCAGACCCACATGTACCGTTGCAGTTTACAGAGACAGTGCTGTGACAAAAAATAGTCTTTGTGGCTATGTAAACACCTAGAGCTCTGTCCTTACATCAGCAAGTTACATAAAAATTAAAGTGGCATTATGTGCATGCTACATTAGCATTTGCAGCTACAAATACATTTTCCCACACCTTTTTAAGCATATTTTTCCAGTAGGTACATTCAGCTGTAGTTTAATTACACAATATTTAACACCGCAGATGCTAAAATACAGCACATACCCTCCATAGTATACATTACACTTGCCCCTATACCTGCCGAACATATCGTATTTGAGTAATGTACTTTCTTCCGTACTCTTACCATCAGCACCTCTTCCCTGGATCCCTCCTCACTCGTCCCCACGCACACACTCACGCAGCCACGCAGGTGGACACCCATATCACACGCACACTATCCCCCCTTAAAATTGCACCTTACTTTTCTTGAGTCCATTTACCAAACTACAAGTCCGCAAGAGTACGGTAGCCTCACTTCATCCCAACCACCCATTTGCCCCATTCAGTTCAACGGTATCCGCACATCCAATGGCTAAATTAGGATCATCCTTGGCCCGACACAGGACCAATGGGAGGACCCTGTTCTCTAGTGACGTCACCACCCTGTTGATGTCATTGGGGACCAATCAGAGAGGGAGAAGGGAACTTATATGCGGCGGAGAACACTGGCGGAAACGGGTGAACGGAGCATACGCTTTCGGACAACGATTTTGCGATTACTTATGTAATGTGAGGGGGTGGAAATAATGGAGATCAAAATATGATTAGATGGAGTGAACGGGATGTTCTCGAACTGACGTATGTTCTGGAAACAACCAGTATTGTGCAACAAGCTTGTGACGTAGTTTACCCGTTTAAAAATTGTGCAGCCGTATAATTCGTCATTTATCTAATCAGTGTGGAGGGTACAGGTACTGTACACCACTGATACGTACAGCATATTTCCCAATAGTTTTGGACGGTTCTGGACATAGTTCTGGTATATTCAGTGTAATTTATTATTGGGACGAAACCTGCGGCAAGATAGCATACCGTTCATTCGGGGAGGCCAGTATCGATGCTTCCTTTCCTACTGTTCCTTCCTTCACTTCCCCCACGTCGGCCGTGACTCAACGGGCAGAGAATGCGTGAGTCACGCCCCGATTCGCAGCCAGAAACCATCCCGCGGTGTCAGGGATTTCAGGGATGTGGAGGGGGGGNGGGGGGGGGGGGAGACAAGGAGGAGGACTTGGGAGTAATGAGAAGACATATTTTTTAAAAAACATGAAATATAATGCGCATATCATGTATGATTGGTCGATTCGGGTGGCTGGTTTTGTATTTCAATGGCAGGGGGAGCCCGGACATTGATTGCAGGATAAATGGTTCATTGCCTTGATTTACTTGGCAATTAATTAGCAGCATGATTCATAGGGGTCATTTGCGGAGAGTGAAATGTCGATTTTTGAACTAGATGCCCTTTTGATGGGGTAGCCATGTGCACTGACAATATAACTGATATACTATAATATATAATGAAAATCTGTGTAAAACTGCCTTCACTGCGCATTCCAACCTAACCAACTCCACCAAAAATTTAGTTATTATGTCGTCTAATTAGATAAATAGGTCCATATGGGGTGCATGTTACTTTTCATAATTTCTACACATACACTACCCCACAGTTACAAGAGAGCAACAATATACTCTCATGGCACAGCATAACCTCCCTTTAAGTCATTAATCAGTGCACATTATTTATTATTATTATTAGCCTAATCTCAATAGCAATTGGGTTGTGACTTTCCCGCCACAAGTTGGACATGAAGGTAAACGAAGGAACGGTCCGGAACGGTCCGCCAGTTCCTCTTGCCAGCTGATATGATGATGATCCGCCAGTTGGCAGCATAGTCGAACGCCATGTGCTTATGGCCTCGTCCTTTTTGCATGGTTTGTTACGGTCTGGCGGCCTGTCATATTTTAAGAACATGTTTGCAGCGTGTATAGGTGATAGAGGGAAAAGAGTGTCCTTATTTGGAGACGGAAGAAAAATTCGCAGAAAAAAGTCCCACCAAACTTGAATACTAGCAGGGCATATGCAGACATGTGTAATATCAAGAGCTAATGGTAATATCAAGTAATATCAAGAGTGATAATATGCATTGGTTTATTTCCACCACCACTTGTAAGTTGTTAATAGTCACTATTCTCAATCTGCTGACATACAGATAGCCTCATTTGCTTTGGCTTCTTTCCACTCAATGAATTCATTGTGTATTGTACTGTACAAGTGTATTTTATGCTACCTTTGTTGGATGAGTAAGCTGTACAGTAGGGACCATTCCGTATCTGTTGCCTTGGATGCATCTAGTTAATGTGAATGAAAAGGCTATAACCCCATGTCAGGTTTCATCGATAGAATATCCTTGTAATATCAACGGAAAACTGAAATCATACCAATATAAATTGTTTTTGTTTTTGAACTGAACTATTGTTCGTGTTTTTACATCACATAGATACAGGGTGTTCCATGTGTCAGGGTAATTTTCAGTTATGGCTAATATCGCCCCAACCGGCCTTTAGTGTAGCTTGTTGCACCCTGATCCAGGGGCCCAGTTATTCCCAGGTGGTTGAATTTAGCAGAATTTTGCTATAAAATAGGACACCTGAATAAGGGCACAACAATTTATGTAAAAAATAATAAACATTTCGAGCAAAATTTCCTATTTTTACTAAAAGGACCTGAATAGTTGAAACACTCTGAATATACAGGGTGTTTCAACTTTTTTGTCCGAACAGTTATCGGAAATATTGCCCTATAAGCTGCTACTTTTGTTGGAGGAATGGGGAATATTCCCTGCGAATCTTAGGTTGAAGTGGCATACACTGCTTACAAAGTAGCAGCTTAGTGTAATTGGGGCCGTCCATAATCCGCGTGGACAGATTTTTTCACTTTTTTACCTCCCCCCCCTCCCCTTTGCGGACAGAAGCGGACAATTTCTTACCTCC
>JYFJ02009070.1:0-10704 GCA_000934665.2 Catajapyx aquilonaris | reverse complement strand
TCCAATAAAAGTTTTCCTTTGACGAACATCTTCCGCCTTTGCGAAATGTTACTACTTTCGTTTTAGATACATTTAAAACTAACTCATTTTTATCAAAGTATTCAGACAAAGCTATCAGACTTTTCTTAATATCGAGTGGGTTGCTCGCCAGAACTACAATATCATCTGCAAATTGAAGAAATTTTATATCGGGATCATTTTGGTCAAATCTCACACCCACAATCCCTTTGTTATCAAAGATCTGCGGCAAATCTGATAAATAGAGATTAAATAATAGGGGACTCAACGGCTCACCTTGAAGAACACCTCGTGTTATAGGAATTTTTCTTGTCCCGTCTTGTGTCGTTATTTTTGCCGTGGAGTAAATGAATTTCAGACATTTAATTACTCTACTGTGGCTAAATCCTATGCTCATTAATTTCTCAAACAGCTTATTGTGTTCAACTGAATCGAACGCCTTTGCTAAGTCTATAAAAAGAGCATAGAGTTTGCCCCTTTTGGGAGCTGTATATTTTTGGATCAATAATGATAGAACAAAGATGTGGTCCGAACACCCTCTTCCCCCCCTGAAGCCTGCTTGATTTTCAGAGAACAATTCGTTTTCTTCGGCCCATTTCCTTACCCTCGCCTCTAATAGTGAGGAGAATAGTTTGAGGGCATTATTCAATAGGGATATCGGACGATAATTTTCTGGCCTTTCTGCCGGTCCCGCCTTGTGTATTGGTGTCACCGAGATCTCAATCCAAGTAGGAGGTAACTTCCCTGTAGACAAGAACTCATTAAATATCCTAACGAGTAGTAACTGTATATCTAAAGAGTCAATTTTATACAGTTCGTTTGGGATCCTGTCTGGACCACCCGCTTTCCTGTTTTTTAATCTCTTTAAGGCGGCTTGTAATTCTATCAGCGTGATTGGGCTGTCAACCCTATTTAATGAAAACAGGTTTCTAGATAGCGATAACACGATTGGCGACCTTGGCTGGTGCCATCCTTGCAGGTAATCCAACCATGGCCCCTCATCTATCGATGCTCTAGTCTTAACTTGGTGCTTGTTCGTTTTGACTATAGCCCAAAAGTCCGAAGGATTTTTTGATGCTAATAAGTCTTGTAATGTAATACTGTTGTAATAGCGCTTTTTAGCGCGTAGTTCTTTTTTGTATAAGACCGCATTCTTGCAATAAATTTGTCGTAAGAGTTCGGTCTGATCATTTTTCCAGGCCCATAGAGATTTAAACACTAATTTTTTCGCTTTGTTCAGGCTAGTATCAAACCACGGTTTCCCTTTCTGTCCATCCTTTATTTGTTCGTTTTCTACTGAGATAAGGATCCTCTTATCTTTTAACATCTGACCTAGTTTTGTTGGTAGTGCAACCGCTAATTCCTGCTCACACTTGTCACTTGCCAAAAGAGAGCTTGCAATTTGGTTGACCGACTTCTCCCACGTGGCCTTGTCCCTCTCCAGTTTTTTCCAGTTTGTCATCCTCCTCAAGACACTCTCCGTTCTAGGTAGATCCGTCTCCAAATTTATCATTACTGGGAAGTGGTCGGACCCTAATATTTCCAACACCTTAAAGTCTAACACTCTGCTCAACATTCCTTGTGTTATCATCACATAATCTATCACCGAATTTGCCAGGGCCGAACAGAACGTAAATTCCCCTAATCTGTCTGAGTTTGATAGCCCATTTAACATATACATAGAGTTCATTTCTAAAAAGTGCAACAACTTTCTCCCTTTTGTATTCACTGTCTTATCTTTTGAGCGTCTACGGTTTTGTAGTGGCAATCCCTCATCCATATCGAAACAAGCTAATTGGGTCTCTTCTCCAACTCTAGCATTAAAATCGCCCATTAAGATTATTTCGTAATTTTGCTCTTGCCAGTTCATTATCAAGGTTTCTAGTTTACGTAACTCGTCATCCAATTGCACCGTTGGTGAAAAATATACTAAACCTACTAACAGCTGAGGATAACTTGGTACCACCAATTCAACAAAAATATACATCAGACTTGAATAGTACAGCTTTGGTTTCCAATGTTTTTTTATCATTAACGACAAGCCTCCCTTTGGTCGGCCCATTCTCGCTACTTTTGTAGCATTCACCTGAAAGTAGCACCAATCACCCTTCTCCAAAAACTCACTGCTCTTCATATCCCATGTTTCTGTTAACCCTATAACTTCCAGATCCGGTTCAGACTTGCAGCACTCGCTTTTAGCTTCGTTTACACTTAGACCTGCTACGTTCCATGCTGCTACTCTGTATTACAGATTATCCCGATGCAACAAGCCTTCTTGGGAGTTAACTGCCCTTTCACTGCTTTGGGACCCACACTGCACTACTTGTGAATTATTCAAGCCCTCGACTTTTGGTAGTGGACCCTTTTGGGCCTGTACACTGACACTTTCACTCACACTTTCAGCATGCTTTAATCCGGCCACATTCCATGTGACCACATTGAAATCACTGCACTCAAACACTTTCGACTTTGGCTTTCTAGCGCACACGGGGGAAGGCACAGTTATTTCTTGATCTGCTGTATGTTGGTTGCCCGATTCCTTGAGTCCCCTCACCACCTCAGCGCCCCTTCACTGCCCCTCCCCACTTCCATTCCGACCTGAAGTGGGCTTCTTCTTCGTCCACTGGGCCATTTGCTTCCATTGGGTCTGACCTTGATCGTCAGATTCTTCATCCCCTGACTGCTGTTCCTCTTCAATTCGGGCCACCCACGCAGCTCTATCACCTTGCTTGTGTCCCTTCGGTTCCTTATCATGATCCTTGAGCATCTTCTTCGCATCCCGAATGTCCCCTGGTGAGTTTCGCAGACGTTTCTGGTTCGATGCACCTGAATTGGAGGCACCACTGGAAACCCTAACCAGGCTTCCTTCATCTTCCGCCAACCTGTACCTTGTCCCGTTTATCATTAGTTGGTCGTATTTAAGGGTTGCCTTCTTCCCTTCATCTCGTGCCTTCTTCAGGTACAGTATTAGCCTGCTCCGGATCTTGCGGACGTTCATTGAGTAATCTTGATTGATTGACATCGGAGTTCCTTTAAGGTTACTCGCTCGACTTTGGATAGTTTCCTTGTCCTTGGTCCGCAGGAACGCGGCTATCAGTGGCGCCCCCTTCACCTGTCGCCCCAAAACATGTGCCCTTTGAAATTCAATGGCGTTCGGGTGGTCATGCAATTTATACTTGGTAATAAAATTGCGCAGATGACCCTCAACTTGTTCCCATGTTTCCAGCCCCCCCTCCGTCTGGATACCATGGAAAATAAGGTTGTTTCTACGTGCCCTGTTTTCCAGATCGTCCATTTTCATCAGTAGAGCCGACTGCGAAGACTGCATCTCCAGGATACGGTTATTGGCCACACCCAGCTGTCCCACCAAGTCTTGGTGTCCACTTTGAATGTCTTCCAGGATTGTGGACCACTTGTTCTCCAGCCGCTGCACCGCTTTATCCAGCTGACTAGTTATGTCGGTCTTCAAATCGTCCAACAGGGCCTTGATCTCAGCCTTGGTGGCCATAGCACCCCCCGTGAATGTAAAGTTCGATGCACCTATTGCTCACTGAAGAAATGCTAGGCACCACTCGACCGCTCCAATGCACGCGTCCTTTCCCTTCGAACTCTGACTTGAGCAGTAGGAGTAGTGAATACTTCGACCTGACTTGGGTTGCGAGACCGGGACAGTGCCACATACAGCTGGCCATGTGAGAAGACAGGTTCATCCAGGTAAATGCCCACGTGCTCAAAAGTCTGGCCCTGCGACTTGTTGATCGTCATGGCATAAGCTGGAATGATAGGAAACTGGCGGCGTTTGAGAACAAAAGGCATATTGATGTCACTGGGAGCTAAGGTAATTCGGGGCAAGAAAACGACATGACCGCGATTGCAATCCGACACTATTTCGGCAGCAATGAAATTAGCATGGAGCCCTGTGACCAATAGGCGACTGCCGTTGCAGAGGCCTTGTTTGGGATCGAGATTTCTTAGCAACATCACCACCACTCCTTGTTTCAGCAACAATAACTTATGCGGCGGCATGCCTGAGGGAGTGAGTTCATGCAAAAACTCTGGTGGAAAATTGAGGACGTCGTGTGGATCCTCGGAAACGACTGAATCGGAACTGTAATAGACAACAGACTGTGAAGGGAGTTCGCATTTCCGTAGCTTGTGTACTGTCGATGACGTAGAGTTGAGCATACTGAGGAGGTAAGCCATGAACTGGTTGAACGTGACTCGTGCGGTGGAAAATCTGACCATGGACTTTGAAGACGTAAGGTCCGGCACCACTGAAATCAACCACTTTGGCTCCCATGGACGCAAACGACACAGCACTATTGTATGAGCGAATGTTGTCACGGAAGTTCCTATAATCAGGATTGTCAGGATTGGACATCAAGTCAAGCAGGAAAAGAGGATAAGGCAAGAGATTCCCGTGAGCATCTCGAGGTGTCTCTAATCGGACTTTTCCTTTGCGGCAGTAAGTTGTGAATTTACCATCAGAAGGAACTTCAGTAAGAAAGTTGCGGGACTTACAGAAGTGGCAAATGACATTCATCGGTCCGCAGAAGTGTGGAACTACTCGGGCCTCCAGAAAATGAATAGCTTCGTCGAGAATGGATTGGGTTAGAGGATGGCGTGCTAAGCGATGAGCTGCAGCGTCTGCCTGACGAATTCTATCCAGGGACTCCTGACTTTGCTTTGCTAGCCATCTATAGCCTTGCGTGCCTTAGCCATCCGACGCTTTCTAGCAATGGGATCCTCCTCCTCGTCCATTGTGCGGGTTGTGAGGATATGAGGCACTGAGCAGGTTGTGAGGACGTAAGGTACTGACCACCGACAGAAATAAAGCGACCATACTCTCCACTGCGCAGTGAGAAGTGAGCCACTGACCCACCCCACCCAACCCACAACCCGACGCGCCGCCCCCTACCCCCGGACTGATGATTTAGTGCCGTGATGAGAAGGTGGCAGCACTCACCCGGGGCCTGTATTGGCGGGAAAGGAAATAGGTGGCAGTTGGGACTTTTGGCGGGAAGGGGAAAAGGCGGCCAGATGAATTTGTGCCGTGACCCAAAGGTGGCAGCACTCCCTTGGCGGCAGCCACAGGCTGCCAAGGGAGTGCTGCCACCTTTGGGTCACGGCAATAATGTCTTCAGGCCGTGGTGGCGTTCCAGATGGTGGCGTGTTTCAGACAAGGCTATTATTATAGGGGGAATGCTACAGCTTAAATCAATTAGTGAAGGTCTTATTTGAGCCTGCCTTGTTTCAGTACTTTCATCTGCCACGGAGGTCTTATTTACTTCTCATTTTTTACTGAAGGAAATGTTTTTGCTCTTATTTCAGTTCTTTTTTGACAGTAGGCTGACTGTAAGAAGTACAATGATGCCTCATTTAATGTCATTGAACACATGGCATAAAGATCACAGTGTTTCGCAGAACAGTTATAATCATGAACCTGATTTGATGGCCCCAATGAAACTCGCGTAATATATTTCAGTCCTGAATGGTGACATTTTCTGCTGTAAGATGGAAGGAAGACTGTGTGTTCCTTATTGCATGCAATTCTCATCATAATTATGATCCCGAGCTGTCAGCCACTATTATTGTCATTCTGCACCAAGTAAGGTATAGGTGTCCCAGTGATGGACACCGGAATCTTGGAACCTAAATAACAAGGAAACGTGGTAATATTGATAGCCCAGGCATTTTAGGTTTTGACCCGGTGAAAAATAATGTAAATCTGAAAATTGCAGGAAATGTTCTGTGAAGTGTGCTGAACAACATACTAAAAGTCCTAAGAAATCCTATGTCGGCGTCATGCTTTTTTCGGCGCAAGAAGTACATAAGTCACACTCGCCGTGGAATTGGCTATAAAAGCAAAACTGCTCCTCCGATTTTGTTCGGATTTCTCTTAAAGTGTGCAGGAATGTATGCCAAACGATCCTGTGAGGTCAACATGCCACCTTCAGGTCAAGGGGGCCATGAAAATGACCTCCCAATTTGAACGTTTCGCCTCACTCTTCAAAAACATCGAAATAATACGTCCTGCGCAACCGACTCAACAAAATGTGTAGAACCTAAAATGCTTCCCCGTACTTTCCCCTTTCCATCGATATCTCTGGCATGTTTGTGCGATCACCTGTTTCGCAACTGCAACACATTATGATAGCGCCCGTGCAGCCGTCATCGCTCCATCCGAGCCTCGCTCAATTCGTGTCTCCTTCTGATGGTTAGAAGCGAAATTAGAAATACGTTGCTAACCAGCCTTCTTAGCCTAATTCGACCACGCTGATTCCGAAAATCGCTGTTAGCACTCTGGATTTTGAGTCATTGTGCCCAAAAACAAGATGGCGTCCAAGATTACGCCATTTCCCAAAATTACAACGTTTTGGCGTGTTTTACCCTATAAATACCTCAAGCGAAGTATGGTTTTAGGGGTTTTCTGGGTCGCTAAGATCAAGCATGGTTGACCCAAGGCCCTATGACGTCATCAAAATCAGAAAATTCCAAATTGCGGGTATTTTTACGCATTTGAAAGGGCTTGTTTATAACACACACGTATAAGGCTGTCACAGAACTCGTTGTGACTAGCAATATTTTACTTTATGATGACAAATCCCTAGTCAAGGGATTGTAACCATCAGACAAGTCCAGTAATTACTAGTATTACCAAGCATCGTGTACCTGTGTAGGCCTTTACAAGGTGCGTATACAGAGGTGTGTAGGCCTATACAAGGTGCGGAAACTTAGCGTGTCTTCTCTTTGGGGAATGCTAGAGGGGTTCTAGGCGATCATTTTAAGTTCAGGTAATCGGTGGATCTGCGAAGCGAGCCTACTGAGATAATTAGTATAAAATAAAAAGTCAATTTTAGCTTATCTTTTATGCCTCGGATACAGATTACGACACTTACATTGCTTAGGCCATTGCCTGCTACACCTAATGGGATCGCAACTTAAAATTAAATTGCATGGTAATACCTCATAATACCTGCCGGGATATTTTATACCTTGCATTTGAAACTAATTATCTCAGCAACTACGCTTTGGAAATAAGATGTGACGTTTCCCCAGTGTGCGACATGGAGCAGTCATGTTACACTCAATACAGCACAGAGTGCAAGACATTACTGATGCGTAATAAAAAGTAAATACGTAAGTACTCCCCAAGGATACCAGAGACATGTAAGCCACACGGTTTCTTGTTTTTGGTGACTATTGATTCAATGCGTGTATTAGCGTGCGCTCTTAGATATGTTATGCTCTCTGTCACTATTACGTATACTGTATATAGGAACAGAGTGGAAGAATCATTGCAGACAATGGTGGAGGAGACAGACTTCTCGAAATGTTTAGTTTTTCTTTGTGCCGAGGATGTTGGAGGGGTGCCGTTGTCTGAGTGAAAGGAAAAAGGTCTCAAGCGACTTCGGGAGGTGACAAAAAAAAGAGTGAATTATTTTGCACACAATTTCCCTTAACAGTAGCCCGACTTAAGTATTCGCTATAGAGAAAGCGATAGCATACCATTCATTGTGTACCATTGCAGCAGATATGCAATTTACACCAAGACGAAAAATAATATTGGAATAAGGGAAAGTAGACGCTGAGGATATATTAGAGATGAAAAAGATCACACCCATTATTGTGGAAGGGAACACTTCCCTCATCTGTAAGATCTCGTGAAGCAAATATAGCGACAGATATTAGTGATATTACAATGTTAGTGATGACCTTTCAGGTAACAAAACTGAGTAGGTCATTCCCTCATTGTCTTCGAAAATTTCAAAAAAATGAGTTGCCAGCAGCGGCATTGGATAGGGCATACCGGCCATGCTAAATCCCTTCGTTCCACAGACGTTAAGTTTTAAATATTGGCCTATTTACAATGAAAGAATGTTGAAATATTGTATGGTAGTATGGATGTACTTGCGTAATCAGGCTAGCATACAGATTATGGTTGCATCAAAACCAAGTTACCTGGGAGAATACGAGCCATCCAGAACCAGTTGATTGAAAGATAAATAGGCCAATATTTAAAATTGAACGTTTGTGGAACAGCCCTCGTATTCTGTGACAGCCTTATACGTGTGTGTTATAAACAAGCCCTTTCAAATGCGTAAAAATACCCGCAATTTCGAATTTTCTGATTCTGATGACGTCATAGGGCCTTGGGTCAACCATGCCTGATCTTAGCGACCCAGAAAACCCCTAAAACCATACTTCGCTTGAGGTATTTATAGGGTAAAACACGCCAAAACGTTGTAATTTTGGGAAATGGCGTAATCTTGGACGCCATCTTGTTTTTTGGGGCACAAGGACCCAAAATCCAGAGTGCTAACAGCGATTTTCGGAATCAGCGTGGTCGAATTAGGCTAAGAAGGCTGGTTAGCAACGTATTTCTAATTTCGCTTCTAACCATCAGAAGGAGACACGAATTGAGCGAGGCTCGGATGGAGCGATGACGGCTGCACGAGCGCTATCATAATGTGTTGCAGTTGCGAAACAGGTGATCGCACAAACATGCCAGAGATATCGCTGGAAAGGGGAAAGTACGGGGAAGCATTTTAGGCTCTACACATTTTGTTGAGTCGGTTGCGCAGGACGTATTATTTCGATGTTTTTGAAGTGTGAGGCGAAACGTTCAAATTGGGCGGTCATTTTCATGGCCCCCTTGACCTGAAGGTGGCATGTTGACCTCACAGGATCGTTTGGCATACATTCCTGCACACTTTAAGAGAAATCCGAACAAAATCGGAGGAGCAGTTTTGCTTTTATAGCCAATTCCACGGCGAGTGAGACTTATGTACTTCTTGCGCCGAAACAAGCATGACGCCGACATAGGATTTCTTAGGACTTTTAGTATGTTGTTCAGCACACTTAACAGAACATTTCCTGCAATTTTCAGATTTACATTATTTTTTACCGGGTTTGGTCACATATCTGACTAAAATGCCTGGGCTATGAGTGGAAATTAGACAACTGGCACCATGTCACATCCTTTTGGATCCACATTTTGTATTTTTTTATAAAAAAGCATTCATATTTTTTTAACCACCTAAAAAGTGACTTCACATTTTGTTATCTCATGACAATTTTTTTTCTTCATTTGTATGCATTTGATTTAAAATCACACTCAATGCATAATGTGTCTCAAGATTTTTTGACTCCTCTCACCACTTGAAATACTCACTACTTGTCGCAATGAATTTTAATTTCCATGTTTGATAACCGCTAGATTCCGCATCAAATGTCACATGTTGTACTATCGGGTTCAAATACTTTTGGCCACTTTATCCTGGTCTTGAAGCAACCCTTCACACACACACGCACCTCCTTAACGTGGGGTCTGTGCGAAGGGTTGCTTCAAGACCATAATAAACTGGCCAAAAGTATTTGAATCCGATAGTACACATCATAAAAATTCATATCATTTTTTCAAACCATACTTTTCTATCGTCCTCACGTACGGATGATTAGCATAATTATTACGATTATTCTGCCAAACCTGATGTCCAGACGTCTTCCTATACTATGCTCCATCATTATTATCTTAAAAACTGATGGAATATAATATAATTACTTGGATGTCTTCTTCTGTAGATGTGGAGGAATAACCTCAAGTAAACATCGATGGGGTCGTGTTTGTTGGAATCATAACTGGCATCCAAAGGACTCAACATCCCCTCTGTCTTCATGAGTAATTGTTGCAACAGAACCATGTAGACAATGTCCTGCTCTGAGATGACGACTATTGAACTTGGTGACCCTCAATGTCAAGGGCAGAACAAGATAGTGATAGCAACACTTGATATACAGCATTTGGCATTGACGGTTCCAGATCAAGAAGTCTTCTAGTAGCTGACCTTCACGTGCTTGCCTCCCAAAAAACAAATTGGACAGGTCCGATGTGATACTTTCCAATTCACGTCCAGTTATAGTTACTTACAGATTTTCAGATGTGATGCTCGATGTGTCACAACAGTTGGCTGGAAATGGTCAAGCTGCACAGGCATATGTCCAGCCGTCCACTATAGACATGGTCAAGAAGCATGCGCAGGATGAAAGATTCGCCATATTTCGCAGAATCCGGATAAAACTCACGTTCCTAGTATCATCACTAAATTATTGTTCATTTGAAATTTCATACCTTTCAGACCTGCCTGCTAAGTGCCAAAAAGTGGGGAGGGGAGGGGAGGCTATTTCGATATGATGTACACTATTGTCTCGTGTGAATGGGGCATCTTTGGGCCATCACCTACGAAGAGCAGATCTAATGATATGACCTCTATTGTTTGCCAAAGTCTCAAAGTGATGGGGACAATGGGCTAAAATCGGCTAAAATGTAGCCCATTGTCTCCATCACTTTGCGACTATGACAAACAACATTATAGGTCATTTCACTTGATCTGCTCTTCTTAGGCGATGAACCAAGATGGCCCATTCACACGAGACAATAGTGGACATCAAATCGAACATTGCATTTGTCACTTTTTGGCACTTACTGAAAAACACAAGAAACCAAGGGGGACACAGCAGGATAGTGCTGCGGGGTACATTGCGGGTGGTGTCACTTACCGTGACCCGGGGTCAAGGTCACATTCGTCAATGGGAACCCCCATAATTTATTGCAGATATTGACACTACATGAAAATAAGCAAAGACACTTCCACAGGGACTACATTGTCAATTGAATGCGCCAAC
>KZ539898.1:1099-11815 GCA_000934665.2 Catajapyx aquilonaris | reverse complement strand
GCACTCACTCACTCGAATTGTAAAGTGGCAACAATGGAAGCGCTCTCCATGGACTGATGTTTGAATTGGCCCACCGGACAGGGTTGCCAGGTAACGCCGCCGCCGCCGGAAAAAAACATTCAGCGACGGCTAATATGTCCAGCACTCTACCACAATTATCAACCTAATGTGAAAACAAGTTTGAAAAATGCAGTATATTATGTTCTATGAGTATAGTGAAAATCTGCATTTGCAATTTCCACTAAAAATAATCATGGTGCACCACAAAATCCACCATTTTTCCTGATGCAAGGATTTCTGTGTTTGTGCCCTGAAAATGCTGGAATTGAGTAAAATTGACGTTGACACAACCAAATGCGTGTAGCTATATCCCTAGCTGGGTTGTGGGAGTTGTGGCATTACATGTGGGGTGGTTGTAGACATTGGGGAAAGCAATTAAAGTGGTCTGAGGAGGGCATTCGTGGAATAATCGACAGGTAAGGGGACGGTAATTAATTTTCCCTGGAAGTTTTAGCCTCATTAAAAGTGCGAGAAGATGAATTAAAATTTCATCGGAGGTAATTATAAACAGCTGAAGCTCTTTTCATTTCATTTCGCGGTTCTCTCCCCCATTTTTTCTTCTTCCCCCGGTCTCATTTCGAACGTCCCTCCTTTGCCTGCGCCACTCCCACTTTCTCAAAAGCTTCCTGCCTGATAACTTGGGCGGTCTCAAGCTTCAATCAATAGCGATTAGGAGAGCTGCGGAAGAAATCTGCCCCGGAGATGTACTGATTGGATTCGTCTAGGCGGAAAGACGGCTCCGAATATATTTCAATGGATTATAATTATCCCAGGCGCGGCTGCTTTATTGTATCAGGCCTAATCCTCACAACACGGCAAAGTTCTTGGGGAAAATGGAGTCGGAGGAAGGGTAAACGCTGAACATTGCACCACCTTTGCAGTCGGAATGACGAGTCGCATTTGTTAATTAAGGGGTGGGATGCAGACTATGACTTCATTTTGCCAGGTCTGATCTCGGATTGACACTTTCTCAGCTGGACGGGCTGATTGATTCCAAAGGCCGCAGGGGATTGCTCAATGAGGAGGATGGAGAGGATCTTCTACAGTATATATGCTGCTTGTAAAGTACGCAATATTGCATGATGCGTCTCGGAGTCGCGTTAATATCCG
This sequence comes from Catajapyx aquilonaris, assembly GCA_000934665.2. NCBI lineage: Eukaryota > Metazoa > Arthropoda > Diplura > Dicellurata > Japygidae > Catajapyx > Catajapyx aquilonaris. The sequence goes on along the minus strand of KZ539898.1, from coordinate 10,645 downwards.
CAAACGTGTCGACAGGAGTTTTAATTAAGGCTCCCAGTTGCCTGCTGACGCTTTTCATTATTGTGACAATGATTCCTGGTCCGTGTTCAGCGGAGACCTGATCCCATTACAACTACCACCGCCACTGATGCCAAGGATCATAAGATGACAGCGTTTTAGATGGTGGTGACATTTTTCAGCATAATGTGAATTGCATCATAAAGCATAAGATCAATATAAAGGGTGATGCAGAGAATGGGTACACATGCAAAGTGTGCAACGTTAATCCTCAGCTTACACCGGCAGATATTTATTAACCCTGAGAGAAAAGTGCCAGCATTTCTCAATTACGCAATATGGAACATAACAGTCCGCTTAATATCTGATAGGCTAACTTTATAGGGTTTTTGTCAAGTTGTTTTTTCAGGTAAGTTATAAGCCGGTGGGGATCATGTGAGCCATCTACATATGCTGCTGTCCATCATAGTGGCATCTACTCCTACACCAGGTACCTAGCTTTATGGACGACCTTCCGGCAGAGAATCATATTACATCCACCCCTTATACTGTATGCAACGTGTTGTTAATTAACGACTGAAGGAAGGATTCTCCATACAAAATCAAGAGTGGTTATGGCATATCTGGATCGTAATGAGGATGACTAGAAATAGAATCATGATATATTGTGATTGAGATTTATTAGTCCTAAGTACCATGACTTTCAATCCTGCGCGCTGATTAGAGATTGAGGCAATTGCTTGCGTATGGTGCGCACGTAATTTCTATGTCGTTAGATAATGTACAGACATGCAAAGTGCCAGAAGGAAACAGCACGAGTAGGTTAGTCATCATCTTTAAAGAATATCCGGAGGGGCCATGTATTTTGGTTTCAGCTAGATGTAAGACCCAAAAGGCTATGATATAGGCTATGTGTAGAGTGAATGAATTGAAAAGTTCCCTAGAGCTGGAGCAAGGAGTTTGAAATAAGCTGGGTGTGAATACAGGCGTAGGAAGGGTGGTGCGGGCCGCCCCGGGTGTCATGACTGAGGGGGACCGTGACAAAATGGCAAAAATATGTTTAAAAAATAAAAATGCCGTATTTTTGGGGGGGGGCTCACGACACTGTTCTTTTCGAAAAAATAATAACATTTAAAACGAGTGTAATAACTTAGCTACGCACACCTCCCTCCCTCCCGCCTGCTCCGCCGCCACTTATTTATTCATCTGCGTTTTGGACACCCCATTTTTTTCCCCCTTTGTCCAGAGGTGCACCTTGCTCGCACCCCAGGTTAAGAACCGCTTTTATATAGGAGGATTCCACTGTACTCTGCCAGTTACATTCACCTAAGCTTGTGTGACCTTGAACCAAAAGTTGTTTCTTTGCACTCTCCCCATACCTGGGGGGGGGNGGGGGGGGGGGGGGTGTTGTCTCTCTTCCCCGTCGCCCCGCGTGCCAAATCCTCTTGGTACTCCACGGTACGTGTGTAAGAGAAGAAGACCACCAAAAATCCAGGCCATCAGGGTTGGGTCTGTTGCAGAAAACACGTATAGAGCAGAAGCAAACAAGCGGGCCGGTAATGATATTGGAGCTTTACAGGTAAAAGAGACTTAATAGTGGCGATCGATAGGCGGAATTTGGGAGATCGGTACAAGTTTGTTCTTGTTTAACATGCTATAGGGTCGCCTTTTAAACTCAATCGCAAACGAAACAAGTCGGTATTTAGGAGGTGGTCGATGGCAAAGCGATGCATTTGTCCGAAATCAATGCTGGCGTTTGAGTGCGGAGGATGGTATAGTACAACGAACCGACCCAGGCGGACGGGTTCATGCAGGAAAATGGCAATAGCGAAAGGAAACGGATGTAGAACGGAAATTACAAGAACATTAGCCGGTTCTTGCGGGGGTGGGGTGCAATCAATACGAGATGTTCTGCAAACGCTAAAAGCCCAACCAGGCGATTATAGCATTTCACATGCACCGCCAGGGTATGCTGGTATGATGTCAACACGGGTTCATAGGTCATTTTCTGACAGGACGGGGCTCCCTCTTGTAGGTATCGGTACCGGGACAAGTGTGGGGTGAAATGAGGTTGGGGTCTGCTGGCCCCCATGCACGGCATAAAGCAAGCCGGGCCTTCAAAATAGGTCGGCTGGAGCCGAAGCGGGTTGCGTGTTACCCGCGTTCACTGTTCTTGACGGCTTGGTAATGGTCCTCCGGCCCGAAACAACGACCCTTGAAACAAACAAAAAAAATCTAGCTGGGAGATAATGGAGAGTTCTTGTATTCTCTTCGCAAATGCCTTTTTGCCTAAATACTTTGCCATTATTTTACCTAGGTAATCAGCCAAATACTATTACTTTCCTGGTTAATTGTTCATGTCCCTACCAGGTTTTGACGTCAAGGTTATCTGCAGTACGGTCATATAGTGTGCCGCATTAATTTTACTGAGACCTTCGCCGAAGCTTATCAAAACCAAGAGCTCAGTTGCTAATAAAACTCTACGTATAAGTTACCTCGCTAATTCCTGAAAGTTAAGCTGGAATTTAATGGAACTGTTGAAAAGTTAACTTGGCAATTAAAAGATAAGAAAACAATTGAAAGACTTTTTCTTAGCGAGTCAAATATTATTATTTTGAAGTAATTAATTCATTTCTTAAAAAATAAGGTTGAAACGTTTGGATCTTCTGGTATACGGTGTGCAGTTTTTTTCAATAAGAGGTATTTATATTTTGTTGCGTCAATTTTAATTCGAAAATTATTAAACATATTTTTTCAATTTACATCGCACGCTTGTTACCTAATAACATTTTTCATTAACTCATTATTTTTTTAAAGTAATATACGGTATTATTAGTACTGTAGAACCGACCATACAGGCTTCTAGATAACTGCGTGATATGCGTTTAGCAGGCACGAGGGCGTCTGGCAACTACGTCGCTCCTGACAAACTATACGTGTGAGATCCTTGAAATTGAAACTGGTTTAATAAAGAGGCACGCAGGTGACTGCATGTCAGTTGGTGACCTCGTACCCCGGCAGCGGGCAAACGACCTCTACAGGAAAGCAAAAGGCCATATAATCCGATGTTTCTTGGTTCAGACTGGCGAGCAGCCTTCAGAATGCGTCCCCGGATTTGATAGACTCAATGCAAGTCGGCGGAACCGGAAAACAACGAGTCCAAGCCAAGAACTGCAAGTTCGTTTCCGATGTTTGTTTGGGTAACGGGATTTCCGAAACCCTTTTCCTGTCACTTTCTGGCCACTGAAAGAAGTCGACTAGCTGTTGTTGTTGGTACGATTCCAGACCCGATTGTTCATGTCCTGGTAAAGACCACAGGTCACTCTTATTGTTATCAAAGGTTCGTATATGAGGAGGTCTCAACCTGCATTCAAAGGTAGAGAGACCTGGAGAACTCGTATAGGAGAGAGTGTGACGTCAACTTTCTCGGACAAATCCTATGGATAGGAGGCAGCTTCAGAACCTGGCTCAGAAGTGGGTAAAAAACTCACCACACGTTTTACAATGGAAGCAGGCAGGAAGGCAGCAGGCACATTGGAATCTCAAGTCGTCCGCCTGATAGGGATTTTCAGAAGCATCAATCATGCTGTTCTCTTCATGTAGCGCACATTCTGCTCTGACAATGTGGCGGAGGATTGGCACCATTATACGGTGTGTTCTCTCAGTCGAGGAAGTTTCTAGCAGGCACAGGAAGAAATCCGGCTGCATCTGGAGTCCTGCTCGTAAAGCGCCATCTTTGTCGTTGATTTCCAGGGAAGGAATTTATACAAAGTCAACCGACGCGAAAGTCCTAGGAACTTGGAATGTGAAGGAACTTTGCAGGTAGTTGTTGAATGGCCAAATTCGGGAATACCTATGCAAACGGTTGCATGTCCACATTCTTTTCGCCTCCTCTTGCCGCTAACTTCTTTTTTGATATGTACGCAACAGGCTCTTCTAGCGGCCTTGACCAACCTTCTCTTCTCTATTTTTTTGCTCGGAACCTTTTTTTACATGCCGAATGGCCAGACTACTCGTTCGCTTACCTGTCAAGTAGGCCATGTACAGTTTATACCTAGTGGGTATAGTGAAACCTCCCTAGTGAAGATACTCGAATATTATGTTCTGATTTTTTTTACTGTTCACTGTACAACTGCAATGTTCGATTTTTGTTATATAGGTTATTTCTCGGTTTCATGCGGCTTCTGCCTCCAGCATTAATTGGCAACTGGCCTACTTCACAATCACAAATTAATTAATATGCACTTTAATAATTATTTCGCCAAGATTAACGAATCATATCGTAACCCTGCCAGTTATACATAATTTCAGTGTACTGTACAGTGTGAATAACCATAGTGTATAGCAGATGTGGTGGGCCTAATATTCTGAGCACGTTGATCCATGCAGTTTCCTGCTAGTTTAAAGGGGTATACTTACAAAGCTCACAACCACCAAAGAAGTCTGCTGAGTTCTCAGAAGAGCAGGAAAGAGAAAAGTTTTTTCAACAGGTAGGGTATAGTCTTTTTTATTATCAGGTTAAGTGGGAGAAAGATGGGTACCTTCGCTGCATTTCTTGGTTAACGAATGTTTCCTTTAAAAAAAACTCTTTTCTCTCTTCTCCTGTACCCCAAGGGTATAGGTTATAGGAGGAAAACAAAAGGTCGCCCATCAACTAGTGCATGGAAAGTTGAGACAATTTTGCGTCATTATTAGCATGTTCATACACGTATAATGAGACTTGGTGTCACTGACAAAATCTGGGGTGAGAGCAGACCAATCGCATTTGTTATGCACTCATTGTAAAGCATAGGGTTACGTTTTGACAAAGACTATTTATTGCATCCCTGAATATTTTATGTGGGTAGTTTCATAAACTGCAATGCGGATGGGGAAGATGGATACTAAAATATTATTGTCAAGTGCTGGTTTGACATTTTCTATCGAAGTAATTTAATCATATCATATCTGATACATAAGTTCTGATCACAATATTAGCACCACAGTACAAGGATAGCATTAGCAGGTTAATCACGAATGTCCTGCATTATTTTTAATACTTACATGCAGTAGCCTACAGTGTACGTATAGCCTCTATTCAGCTTGAAGAATAAAGTGTACCACAGAGAGTAAACTTATTTGATTCTGAAGGATGCAACAAATGTGAAACACTAACCTTGCCCATCTTTCCTCACTGTCTTGCCTTATATCTTTTTTGTACTAGTCAAGAATGAACTTTGTAGTTGGCCATAAAATTGGCCCTGCGTACCAATGAAATACGGAGACATAAAGTACGAAAGTGAGGCCAAAATTCATATCCAACTTTGAAAGACTGCCATAAACCTCCTTGGGGGAAATATAGAAAGGGAAAATTGGCAAACCTCTTTTCCCTGTAGGAAGAGCTGGGTAGTAGTGAGAAATTAAGGGATCCTGACAAATGCGCCCCCATGTTCTCCCCCTTTCTTCCTTCCTTCCTTCCTTCCTTCCTTCCTTCCTTCCTTCCTTCCTTCCTTCCTTCCTGCCTTCCTTCCTTCCACCGTCCCCCTCCACCTCATTTCGCCATTCGGTATAGATAAAAGCACGGTGTATTTCTGGTCGGTGCCAAGGCGGCAAAAGAGTAGCAGGGAATCTGAGACTAATAAGGGAAATTGCTTGATGGAAAGGAGTTGGGGAGGTGGGGAAGACTGGGGAGGAGTAGGAGGATAGGGGGGAAGAGGGAGCTTGAAATGGATGGGGCGGGAGGGAATTTCCACTCAGGGAGTCTACATTAGGAAATTGGCAAACTGGAAAGCGTTAAAGGAGTTTTGCAGGAGGTTGAGTTTGACCCTTTTGGGCCATGTTTTCACAAAAAGAATGGTGCAAGTAGGCCTAGTGGATGAATGGGTTGGGGGTTGGAATCACGTGGATTACTTGGCGCATGTGATGAGCGAGATTACTCCCTTCCAAGTCGACTTGAAAGGCAGGAGGGGGTTTGGCCCAAATGACGGAAACTAGCACTTTAAACGTCATCGTTGCTGGTTGGGGTAGATAGGCGTAATCCGTCATATAAAGCGGCATTACCGCGATGCCCACTTTGCATTTCTAACTATTTATTACAGGGAGGTATGGTATGGGGCGGAGTGTTTAGGGCGGGGGGAGTCTGGCGCCCATGTTCTGGACATGGAGAGAATTGCCGGGAGTTTTTAATGAGCAAATTAAACGCCTTCCCCGAGCTATAGACTGTCACATTAATGTTCTTTCGCGGCCTTATTTGTGTGCTTGCGGAATTCGTTCCTAGACTAGCTAATTTTTTTTCGAGCGCTTAGAATAGTGTGCACATTTAGGCGGTTTGTGCCATTTGTGCTGCTCGAGTCAACAAAATATGAGGAGCCATTATTACACTGAGGAGCTCGGAACGAGATTGAGATAAGGCTGAATTATATATATGTTCATTGTGTTGGAACGCGATGGATTCGCTTCTGAAATATTTCTATACATGGATATGCGCCATGGAGAAAACTGTGATAAGCTTCACGGTGTCGCAAAAGTCACCTCAGATAATTACAGGTGGAAAATCTGTATACACCTTTCTGGATCATGTTTGCAGCATGGTGGACGGAACCTGTGTGCAGATAAAATTCGAATGACTTAAAGAGCGTTTAGGATTTGCGAGATTAACCAGATGTGGATCAGAGGTGATTTGCGCTATTTAATACGCCAGTTACAATTGCGTACATCAATTAATTTACCCACATTTTGACATTAAGCTGCGTTTAGCTGTTAGCGCTCTCAAAAAGTAACCTGCATAGGGCAGCGGCAATTTTGCTGGTTAAATTTTTTTGCACTTGAATGGAGGCTTCCATGTTGTATTGACCATTCACTGCACTTCATTAGCGGATTGAAAGTGAACAGGTAAATTCCATACTCATACTCATGTTTGAAATGGCATGGGGACACGCTATTGTGATATCATAACTATTTATGACTACCAACACTACACAGCCTGTACCATCCGTTGTCATTCCAGGAAGCGTGAGAGGTCGGGAGGGTGGGACGAAGCCGTGGCCCATCTTTTTAAATGGAGGTTGTCTGGTTAACTGGATTGTGAAGTCGTTACACGATCAGGTTCCGTAATGGATGACAATAATGAATAGTAATTGCGGAATAATACCATTGAAAAATGTGGATACACCACTATATTGTATATTGACAAATCCTCCCGAAATGTTGCATGTTATGTTGCTTTATTTCAACATTGCAATATTTTCCTCGACGGAAACTATTGATGTTATTACTGTAAACTCTCATGTGATGGGCGTATTGAAAAACAAGTTTGGAAAACATGATTGTATACTGGTACTGCAGCATAGTGAGCTACAAGTAACAGTCTGTAACTGCGCACTCAGGAGAAATGATAATGTGTTACCTATCAAATATTTACAGGTTACATCAAGATCACTTGATCTTTTTAAGTAATGCATTATGTTTGCACTGCATTTGTGGGGCAGGACTATAGGGCTTCACATCTATTTGCAATCTGATATTGCTTGTAGTTTATGAACGTCCGCCAATGTTCATTTTTCGCCTGTGATTGCTCTTTGCCTGGTGTTTCATTATGATTTTTTTTTCCATATTTCACTAATCATTTTTTGCCACAAATTACTGCTTGAAAAACAAATGGAGCAATTTTCAGCTTGCATACTCTATAGTCAGCCAGCATCAATGTATAGAACAAAAACCACTAAAAACGCTGTGGATGCTTTTCTTCGGTTTCTTAATTGTTCCCCGAGCAAGGTATTTGTGTGCAGCGGCATACGTCCTTCTTTGTTGTCATGTTTTCTAGAACAAATCACCATCACATCATGCCGTAAATTCATTATTCCACTTAAGTGAGTCCGCCACCTTTTCTATGCTGCAAAATAAAATGCGGCTTTGCTCTTTCCGAGACCAGCAACCTCCAATTGGTCTTTGGCAAGAGGCCATTCTTCCCAATAAATGCGGCTACCGTTCCAAACAGGAGGCTGCGAACTCCGTGTAGAACGTCTCGGGCCATGCTAGATTAGAGGAAGGCGTCTATCACACAGTAAATTCGCACAACTCTTGCTATATACAAATGCACTTGCACCGCAGATTTGCTCCCTTTTGCTTGCAGGCATGAATAGATTAAACGTAAACTAGACCCGGTTTATTTTACTCATAAAGCAGGCGGAGACAAATTTGGGAGGGGAAAGGGGGGCGGGGGTCGAGCCAGTGGAGTGCGGAACTAGGCGTATAATATGAACTGTAGAATGCTACCATTATCCCCACAACCAGCAGCACCACATATAGTAGTTTTCTGGCCGGCTGGAGCAGGCACAAGAGTTGGTATAGCCATGCAAGTTTCAAAAAGGGCGCACCCAATCCTTTGAATTAAAAACATGCCATTAGGCGTTTCATTATATAAAGAATTTGCATGTCTCTTCCTGGCGATAATGAATATGATAGTCTATCTCATTCTGCTTTCAAGGCGACATAATATATAGCCTACAGTTATGTTGTGCATGAGTATGGCTGGCTCGGATCAACCTAACTCAAGTCAACCACCCCACCAGACCTCTCTTCCCCAAAGGTAGGGTCACAGTAAACAACGGTTGGAACCCAAGGTATTACCTGCCTAGATGCAAATCAGCGGCTAAATCAACCGCTAGTCGCCGGAGCTAATGGCGTGGGAGAAACTCGTTATCTCACTGTTTGGTCTACAAGCAGATAATGCTTAAACAGGCCTCGGCGTTTATTCTCTTTGATTGAGGTCAGTGTGATTGGCATTATTGATTAGTTATAGTTTACACAGGAAAATTCAATATCTTTTGGGTGTGTGAAAGGGATGTGAAGAAGGATGAGTGACAATGGTGGGCGCACACAAGCCGCCTTCCTGTATATCGTATGGTGTGCATTTCTTTACTCCAAGACCTGAATACGTACCTCATGTAATATTAGAAAGAGCTTAGAGATCACTATTAAAACGCTAGTGACGGTCGTTATGTTCCAAACGGACCCATTCACCAGTAGCTTTGTTTACAGTAAAGTGACGGCTCTCAAAAAAACTAGAGAACAATGATTGGTAAACGACCATTACAGCGTAGAGTGAACCAACTGTATGATACATAATACACGCGCGATTTTGCTTCAAATAGAGAGTGAAACAATATATTGTTGCAGTTAGATGGACTGAAAAATGACAGCATGTCGCCTGCAGCGTGCCCTTACGTTTACTCGTTGAATCACACCTGCAGCTTCAGGCCGGCTTTGTAGCATCGTTGTTGTACCATAATAGCTGCCAGATGACGCGGAACATTTTCACTTAGGACCAGATTGAATATCACGCTACGATGCAGTCGACAGTACCAGTATAATTATGCTGACGCCATTCAAGCAATGCTTAAAATAACTGAAATAAAACTGAGCAACTTTCATATTTGGACATGAAATTAATTAAAAATTAGGTATAATGGGCAATAATATCCATCGAATAATTTGATAGGCCTTGTTACGATGAGTAATTATAGCAGGTTATACATCTTGATATTACTTCTCTCTCTCTCTCTCTCTCTC
>JYFJ02009067.1:0-10712 GCA_000934665.2 Catajapyx aquilonaris | reverse complement strand
CGACGGCTCTCTTCTGCCTTCGCACTCACTCACTCGATTTGTAAACAGTGACAACAATGGAAGCGCTCTCCATGGGCTGATGTTTGAATTGGCCCGCCGGACGGGGTTGCCAGGTAACGCCGCCGCCGCAGCCGCCGGAAAAAAACATTCAGCGATGGCTAATATGTCCAGCACTGTACGTGGGTCACTGCAGCCCAGTAAACAAGATAATTAGCTAATTGTCGTCCCGCACTTACCGTTGCTTCTACTTGACAATGCTGCTGGCTGCCATCTCTCTTGGTGTTGGCCACACAAGTCTGCTTCTTGTCATGAATCTTGGGGCCGGCCACTGCTCTTCCCGGTGTGTTCGCCTGCACCTTTGAGACCCCCAACCCTCCAGGAGTCTGAAAACAAAAATAAAAAGAGTTGCAACTGTAAGAAGCACATGAAAATTAATGCGATAATTCCAGGCAAAAAAAATTTGGCTGACAGACAGTACAGGTGCTCAACTAATTTAATTTAAACTATTTCTTTTTTCCGCCCCCACCTTTCTCCATGGCTCCTCCAGCCCCATGCACAACTTGACCCTCTTCCTCTTCATGGCCCTCGTCTCCACGGTGTTCCAACCCTTCTCCTCGGCCTCCCTGGCCATCCTCAGTCTCCTCGTCCTTCTAGTCTCCATCAGAACAACTCGTGGCAACAATCAGCCGAGGATTAGACAGGGCAACAAAAGAAAAAAGGAAAAAGTTCAGAGGACCCGAAATTCCAACGTTCCATTGTCGGCGGCCATCTTTGGAATCCATTTCCACACACGCTGTTGCCAGATTTCGCCATTTTCGAAAACCAACGCACACAGTTAAACCCGACAAATCGTGCAATCGTACATACTGTATAATATAATTGCAATTTTTGGCGTTAAATAAAATAAATAGACGCTCATTAGATTGATCAGGAAAATGGAATGGGCTGCGTCCGAATATGGAGTGACTCACCGTGCGGTTGTGTCCGAATATTAGTCGAGGGCGACGGTAGGAACGCACCCAAGATGGCGGCTGACCTTCGGGCTATCCTGGAAATCAAGGAGATAATTAATAATTTTCTGGCCCTAATTTGAGCTCTTACGTGGTGTCTGACAGTCTGGACACTAAAGTGAATATTGGTGAGCATAACATGAGCTACAAAGGAGCAGTCTCAGTAATTAGGGACGGACGTGACTTATTCTTTTATAGGCCAGTTACGCAGATGCTCATTACATGATGGAAAAAAATTCTGTTTGTGTCAGTTTAATTTCAATTCCACGAGTACAGGTCCAACACAGCACATTCAAAATATTGTGGTCTTTCAACATGACTTGTGTATTCAGATACTACGCCTTATTATCGCAATGATTGTCAATTAAATAAGGTAAGGCACTGCAATCCCCAATTGCTCACAACAAGGAAACCGCAACAAAAACCATTGAAATAATGTACAATGTTACACTTTTCTAATAAATAATCAAGTACTTATCTTTTATACGTACACACTCTGCTGGTTAAAATTTGACTCGGGCAATACAAAACAAACGGTTAGTAGGCCTGCATTACAGCATTTGATGAGAAAACGTACATTTACTGCTGCAGCGGGACGGTCGGATAATCAGGGTTCTACTGTATTGCAATCACTAACACATCGACAGTTGAGAAAACACACAACATAAACTAATACTGGCCATGAAAATGATATGACAACTGATTGTTTCAAAAGCAAGGTCAGTAAGATCAGCAACATTCCTTACCTGATAAAAAGCAATTTACATTTCTCATATTTAAAATCCTCACTGGTAATGAACCAACTGGTTTCATCCACCATTATTTTTTAACAACCTTAATGAATCTCGCACTTTTTTGATCGTGAGCAATAGGGAATTGTCAGGATATTATGATGTTGTAATTGCGAAGGAGGCGTCCGACTGGTGGCTTGAATTACGGAACGTTGGAAATTTGAAGTGTGCTGCTTGCAGCGTGGAACTGACCCTGGGCCTCCAAGCTCCAGTCGAGCTTGCTGCACGAGATGAGCTCAAGGTGCTGGAGGTTGTGGCATCTCTTCACCAGGTGCAGGAGCGAGTTGTTGGTGACCTTGTTGGTCAGTGCCAAGCAGAAATGAGTCAGGAGAGGACAGTTAGCAGCAATGGCTGCTATGCACCTGTTGTCCAGTGTTGAGAAATGAACAAGTTGGAGCTTCTCCAGGCTGCCGACTACGCTCTTCATGTAGAAAAACCTCTGGATATCTTCAGCAGTGCAGAAGGCAACACCTGCGAGGGTCAAGCAACGTAGGTTGCGCAGTCTCCCGATCCCATCTTGCAGGCCAGAGCGGGTTAGAAAGGCAGCGAACGTGATCTCCAGCGTCTCCAGTTGAGGGAAGCCTCCAAGGAGAAGGTAGGACTCTTTTTTGCGGAGTAAATAGATGCTGAGCTTCTTCAGCTGGCCCCCAAGAGTGCGGGCAAGCACTTCTACTTCACCGTCAGTACTGCCGAAAGGTAGTGACACGTCTGTGAGTTTCGGCCAGTTTATCAAAGTGGCCTCCTTCAATAATAGAGGAGACGCATCTACGGTGTTTTCTCCAGTTCGCGACAGGAGTTCAAAATGTCCAGGGGATGCTTCGTGTACTTGGAGTTGAAGCGGCTTAGGCTGAAGTCCCGGAGCTTGTTGCACCTGCGTTGTAAGAACAAAATGATGATCAGTGATCAGTGTCCTATTTCCACCAAAACTTTTACTTACTCTCGTGCGATCAGTTCCAGCATATTCTGTGACACCACAGTATCATAAATACTGAGACCCTCGAGAAAAGGAAGATTCTTCGCTACTACTTTCAGCAGTGAATGAGCATTTGCTACACTCCAGTTCTTCAAAGTAACTGACTTCAGATAGGTCCTCCTGTTTCTCTTGATCATCCACACTGCTTCTTTCAAAGTAAATTTCTCGCCATACAATGTCACCTTCTTCCTAATACCCAGCCAATCCTTGGCCACCTTGAACCAATCTTTACACACCAGGGCGCTCCTGTAGAGGGATTTCACATCCAGGTACGAGAACACCTTTGCCTTCATCTCGTCAGGCAGGCCGGAAAAGATCTTGGCGCTGGCCTGCAATTGCAAAGGAATTGCGTATGTAAACAAGTACAGGTATTGTGCAGCCCAGTTACCCAGCTCATTGTCCCTCACCGTTGCTTCTACTAGACAATGTTGGTTGCTGCCTCCCCTGCCCATGTCCACCCTCTTCCTCCTCATGGCCCTCGTCTCCACGGTGTTCCACCCCTTCTCCTCGGCCTCCCTAGCCATCCTCAGTCTCCTCGTCCTCCCTAGCCATCCTCAGTCTCCTCGTCCTTCTAGTCTCCATCAGAACAACTCGAGGATTAGACAGGCAACAAAAGAAAAAGGAAAGTTCAGAGGACCCGAAATTCCAACGTTCTATTGTCGGCGGCCATCTTGGATTTTCGAACATCATGTTGCCAGATTTCTCCCATTCGAAAACTAACGCACATAATTAAACCCGACATGTAGTGCAATCTTACATTTATATAATATAATAGCATTTTTTTGTACGGTATATAAATTAATGGACGCTAATTACTTCACCAGAAAAAATGGAATCGGCTGCGTCCAGATATGGAGAGACGCACGGAGTGACGCGTCCTGCGGTTGCGTCCGAATAAAATAGGCTAGCGAAGTATCGTGGCCTGTCCGTCACTGGCAGGGCCAGAAAGGAGCGAACATGTCGTCAGCTGCCTTGTGGCAAATCATCCGCAACAACAACGCCTTCTTGCTGAAGAAGCCTCACACCAACAAGCACTTCAGCACAGTACGCAGCTTACTTATGAACATTAAGTATTAATACTCTACGACTAGTACCTGACCAGTCTCCCAGAATTTATTGTATTAGGTCATTAGAGGGTAGCAATGACCAAGGGGTAAATCACTCGTCAAGTCCGTTGTACGGTTGGCGCCAAGTCCGACAAGTCCGGTCCCAAGTCCGACAAGTCCGGTCCCAAGTCCGACCAAGTCCGGCTCTTTACAAGTCCGTTGTACGCTCAACTGCCGAGTGATTTAGCCCTCGGTGATGACGTACATTATCCGCTAGAAACCCCATATTTGTTGGGAAAACTCCGTGATTATGATGCATTATTGTTATTTCAGGAACCCGGAAACCTCCGCAACTTGAACTCATTCTGGTACAATGGGTTGATCCACAAGCGAGTCTTGGCTGTTGAACCTGCAGCTGACAAGAAGGGCTTTGTAGTTGTTGATAAGAGATCAAAGGGACAGGTAAGCCATTGATAGAGGCAAACCACGCCTTAGAATTACTGCATTGGTCATTTTCACAGCGTCATCCGTCAAAGTCCCGCAAGAGCATCACCATGAAGGCTGGCCCTCGCCGCTCCTTGTACAAGCTTCGCCGTTTTGCTCTTGGAAATGGCTCCAACAAGGCTGTAGCTCGCGTAAGTTTCTGAAGCAGCTCCATTTGTAGTCTGATCATTTTACAACTGTAAATTATGAACCAGGCTTATAATGTTCTCAAATTCATGTAAAAATTCCTAACAGGAGGACACCTATGTTGCACAGGTTTTCATTGGAAAAGGTGCATTATGTTCCTAATAGAAAAATGAAGTGACATACACATTCCATGTTACTGCTTGGAAGAGGAATAACCTGTGATGAAATACCTAACCACCAAGATCGCTGAATCATACTGATGATCTTACTTAATAACTGATGGTTATTTCTTGTACATAAAAAAGTTCTGATAAGAAACTGTTAGCTGGCAAGTTGAGCTGATACAATCTATTTTTTCATAGTCTGCTCTTCGCCGGGCATGTGCAATCCTGCAGTCCCAGAAGCCAGTACCAGTGAAGAAGGGCAGGCCGAAGAAGCCAGAGTAAATGAGAGGCTGTAATGAGGATCCCGTTCGAATAAAATCTGTCAGGCGATGTTGCCGGAGCGGTAGAAGATTTCTACCCGCCTGGCTCGGCAGGACGAGCCATTGTAAGCCAATGTAAACCTTACGACTGTACTTTAAAAATTGGGAGTTTAAGTGACTCCCGAAACAGAGCAATGGGGTATTAAAATAAATGAAATAAGTGAATATATCTCAGCTGTGGTAATCAGTACAAAATATGTGGGTCGACATGTATAATTAAAAAGTTAAAAGGTTTGAGATTCAACTACAATTTTTCATTGCGCCTTGCCCACTCATATTTTTTTCTTGCAAGGATGCAGCATGAGCTTCCAATAAACCTACAACAATAAATCAAATACCAATACAAAATACCGTATCATGACCTAAAATACAAATAATTTTATTATCCTCCCTGTCTATCATCACTTCACATAGTCATCACATTTTATATTTTGCACTTCTTTTGCATCAAAGACTATAAATTTTCACCTCTTGACTCACGGCTTGTTGCATGATTGACAGTAAATCCTGATCAAGTGGTTGATCCACAGGATTTAATTACTCGTTATGGATATACCATAAAGTGCGGAAAAGCAAACGACGATCTGACGTCATCGTTTCTTACATTGCTGCTCTTTGTTGGCACTCTTTTTACTCGTGCTGTTCTGTGCAGGGATTTCAATGGAAACCTCGATGACGTCAGATCGCCGTTTCGTTTTCCGCACTGTACATAAATGCAGCCAGTCCTGACACGCAGGAATATCACCCGTACAATTATTACAGTCTTACCCTCATTTCTCTGTCAGTCTTTCATGTTGACACTTGACTAATCTCACAGCGTAAAATAAATTAAATAACTTAAAAACAAAAAAAAGACCAAACTAAACCAAATAGAAAATACTGCCTTTCGCCGATACACATTGTCTCGAGATCCAAATCCTCTGCTGTTACGCTTCACTCATTTTCTTCTTTATACAAAACAGGTCTTGCAGCAGAAAATAGCAGAGTTTAAACAATTCACTCTACTTTCCAATGTATGGCCTTTGGTATTTATACCGGTTTTTACCTATGAAAATTCCAACATCACAATGTAACACATGAACTACTAATTAGCTTCATTTCCGCATATAATTCAGATCCATAATCTAAATATGGCATTAATTGGACACAGTAATCTCTGCGATTTTTTTTTTTTTTTTTGTCGTGACAAAACCAATCGTCAAGTCACTTTTTTACTCTCCCAAAAATTAGGTTGTGACTTCACCATATCGTACCTGTCACTTCAAAAAAGGTCCCTTGTGCAAAAGTGCAATAGTAATGTGGGGACGGACACTCAAATCACAGCCTTAGTTAAGTACGTTTGCCATGTACCGCCAACAAGTACATGAAAATAACACAATATTATAACAATGAGCACAATAATGCCAGGATCTCATTCTGAATCAGACAGCACCACCTCGACATAGTTACGATTGTATGCTGTAACAAACACTACATCGTCATCTGATGACGAGGTTTCCTTAGGTGTAGTGGTGACGTTGCCAATGACTTTCCTCATATCCTGAAAAGACACGCAAATAGATGTATCGCTCAAAAAGATTGAGACGATTTTGCATTGAAACCAAATGCAAAATCGTCTCCATCTTTTTCAGCGACATAGTACATTAGTAGGGGACACTGGGGCGCAGTGGTCCAAGAATTATATAAAACTACGATGACATTAAGTGCTGTACAGAGGCAAAAGGGTCGTCCACAAAAAGGTCCACACTGGTCCATGGACCACTGTGCCCTGGTCTCCCCTACGTATACAGGGTTCGGAAATTTAACGTACCTTCGTTTTGGGAAATGATCGAGGCAGGATCGAGGGGTTCTAGGAGATCATTTTAAGTAGAGGCAATCGTGGGTCTCCGCACAAGGTATATAATATCCTGGCATGCATGTGTCCCTCCACAGGCGCTTTGACGACTAGGTTTCTTGGCCATTGCCTTACCCCCCGGGCCTGAGTTGTTAATGAATAATAATCCTCGGACGTCAGACTACGACTACCCCAATTACCCAATCCCAGACTACCTGGATTACCCCGGACTACCTACATACGAAGGTGTACACGGACTACCCTTAGTGAATAACCCCTCGACTCACAAGGGACACTTTCAAAGTGACACTCACCGATTTTCTTGAAATTAGGTGCATTGACCTCCGCCCCCCCTCAAAAATGGGTCACGGGGTCATTTTGAGCAAGTATCTTTAAGTGCGTTTTTTAATCCCTTGGAGTGGGCTACCAATGCACCAAATTTTAAGAAAATCAGTGAGTGGCACTTGTCTTGTAAAGTGAGGCCGTCTCAGGCAGAAGCACCGTGTGCAAGAACAACCTTTTCGTTTTAAAACCCCCATCTCGTCGGGCAGGTTTGAAAAGGTCTTGACGCTAGCCTGCAATTGTCAAGAAATTGTGTAATATGTAAACAAGTAATATTCATTTTATGCACACAGGTTTTGTCTCTGCAGCCTAGTTACCAAGATAATTAGCTAATTGTCACCCCGCACTCACAGTCGCTTCTACTTCACAATGTCGGTTGCTGCCACCCATGGCCGCACGATTCACACGAGACTCCTTGGCACAAATCGTGGAATCGGCCGCTGATTTTCCCGGTGTCTTGTCCTCCACCTCCGAGGCACCCAACGCACCTACAATCTGAAATCAGATGGTCGCACATGTAATTATGCGGGTCATGTAGAAATATTAATGTGACGGTTCCATGCAAAATGATTGGCTGATGGTCAGCACTGGTGCGGTCACCCCAAAGACATACAGATGACACCAACTAAAATTTTGATTTAATTTCACCTTCCTCCGTGGCTTCTCCACCTCTTTGCACAACTCGACCCTCTTCCTCTTCATGGCCCTTGTCTCCACGGTGTTCCAACCTTTATCTTCAGCCTCCCTCACCATCCTTCTGGTCTCCATCCTTCTAGTCTCCATTATCCTGCTTCCTCCAGAACCTTCTCTTCTTCCCCCTAGTCTTCCCCTGCGTCCCTTTCCACCCTCTCCCGTGGGTCCGGATCGACCTTCTGTCCTCCCAACAATGAAGCCTCAACCGAGCTACGGCTGGCCCAACAATCAGCGGAGATCCGCCAAAAACGAATAATGAAAAGTTCCAGACGACATTCGAACGTCGGTTTGTCGGCGGCCATCTTGGATTATTTCGACACACTGTTGCCAGATTCCACGCAATAGAACCGTAACGGATCCAGTTAAAGCAGACAAATAGTGCAATCATTCAATGGCATTAGTACAACTGGAAATTTATACATTGCATAAATTAATAGTTGCTCATTACTTGACTTCATCATCAAAATTGCGGGCTGCGTCCGGATTTGCAGTGACGCGCCATGTGCGTGTATCCGAATATGATCAGAAGCGAACGGACCGGAAGCGACGGTCGGAACGCACCCAAGATGGCGTCTGATAATTATTGATTGATTCGGGGAAAATAATTTCGCGATAATCTGGCTCCAATTTGCACCAGATTTTGGGGATCATGAGCTTCCTGTTTTTATCGGCATGTTACTGTCCTGGGCATGCTCATCACATCATGGAAAAACTTTGTTGCTGTTGTGTCAGTTTAACATCAATTCATTACAATGGTTATCAATGCAGATGATTGTGTTGAACCTTCAACATTTGGATTCAGACACTTCTTGCAACAATTGTCATGAAATAAATGAAAGGGAACTGGCCGCATATTAATAATCTTCAATCATTACCGCATATTCCTTTAATTTCAATTCCAGGTGTACATTTCCAATACGGCCAAATGCGACAAGGGGGTAGTCACGTCGGAGATCCGCAAAGTCCCTCAGAGAGCCACGGAGAGCCGCAACTCAAGAGAGCCGGTGTGCACTTTTTTTGAGGAGTGACTACGCCCTTGAAATGCCCATTCCGTGTACGAACTGCCGCTGGTCTTTCAACATGTGGATTCAGACACCAAGCAGTGTGGCACTAGTGGCAGTGATTGTCAATTAAATAAGGCACAGCAATCATGCTAAGTATTACAATCACAAGTTTAACAAAGTGACAAACAGTATGTTGGGAAAGTACAACATGAGAAATTAACAATGGCCATGAAAACTGATTGTTTCAAAAAGTAGATTAGTGACAACTGTTAACCTAAAGATTATCTGGTAACAACTCAACCATTCTTACACATTTCAAATTCATGCAGATAATAATGAGTTACACTTCAAACCGTAAGGGCTGTACTTTTTTTTCTTTGTTCATGTGCAACATGGAATTCTTAGGATGTGACGTTGAGTAATGCGCTACCCTGGTGGAATGGATTTGATGCATAAATTTGAAGCTTGCTGTTGGCCGCATGGAGCTGACCCAGGGCCTCTGCGCTCAGGTCCACCTTCCAGCACCCGCTGAGTCGGAGGTACTGGAGATTGCGGCACAGCCTTACCAGGTCCAGGAGTGGGGCATTGGTGACAATTTTGGACATCACCAAGTGGAAATGAGTCAGGAGAGGGCAGTTCATGGCAATGGCTGATATGCAACTGTCGTTCAGCTCTGAGCAAATAGAAAGGGTGAGATTCTCAAGCCTACCCACAACGTTCAGGTTGGAGAAAAACCTTTCTAAAGCCTGTCCAGTGCAGGAGGGGAACTTTACCAGGGTCAGGCTCCGGAGATTGTGCAGTTTCTCAATCCCGTCTTCCAGGCCAGCATCAGTTAAGTAGCGGCAGGATTGGATTTCCAGCTCCTCCAGCTGAGGGAAGCATACGAGGAGAAGGAAGGACTCCGGGTTGGTGAAGACACTAACTGTGAGTTTCCTCAGCTGGCCCCCCAGAGTACAGGCGAGCACTTCCATTTCCCTGTCAGCGTTGTCCATGAGAAGCGACAAGTCGGTGACTTTCGGCCAGTCTCGCCCAGTGGCCTTGTTTGATGGCGGAGGGAAACATCGACCATCTATGGTTATCTTTTCTAGCTCTCGGCAGGAACTCAAAATGTCCAGGGGATGCCTCTGGTAATCCTCATTCGAGTTGAAGTTTCTTAGGCAGATTTCCTGCAGTTCGCTGCACCTGTGGCGTAAAAGTAATGAACTGACGATAAGTGACACTTAACGCACCATATTGACCCTCTTTTACTTACTCTCGTGCAATCAGTTCCAGCATATTCTGTGACACCGAAGCATCATAAATACTGAGACGCTTCAGGTGAGGAAGATTCTCGGCTACTACTTGCAGTAGATAATCATCATCCTCTCTCTTCCAGTGCAACAGAGTAACCGACTTCAGGTGGGTCCTGTAGCTCATGATCACCTGCACTGATTCCTCCAGAGTCCATCGCCTCTGGCTCAAAATCATCTTCTTCCTAAGACCCAGCCAATCCTTGGCCACCCTGAACCAATCCCTGCACACCAAAGCGACGCTCATGCGGAGGGTCTTCTCTTCCAGGTACGAGAACACCTTTGCCTTCATCTCATCAGGCAGGCCGGCAAAGGTCTCGACGCTGGCCTGCAATATATTGCAGAAGAAATATGTTAAGGGGCCGCATTAGTAAAAAAATACGGTAACAATCGGTAACAATGCGAGCCCTTGGCGACTACGTAAACAAACTCGCGTTTGCATGGACAGCATATGGGGATTCGACATGTCCACGCATCGGCGGCCTTACGGCCACAAAAATGGTGCAATGGACACAGAAATTACACCAAAAAATATGACATGATCTGGCGCAGGGCACCTTCGGCGTCATTTTCCCACTTTCGGCCTAGAAGTGACCTTTTCATCGAGTTGAAGTGA
>JYFJ02009066.1:0-10713 GCA_000934665.2 Catajapyx aquilonaris | reverse complement strand
CCAAAATGTTAATAGTGGCATTAAGCAGCTTTACACTCTCTTCCACGAAAACACGGGAGGTTACCAAACCCCAAGGACATATCCACGAAAATGGCCAATTCAACCAACACCTTTTATGACATTTTTTCTTGGTGGACAATATTAACATCACATTTGGTGTGTCCATCCTCATCATTTATCTGGTTTTTGTGATATGGTGCACAAGTTTTCTATTTTACGTAATTTTGGTGCCTCTCAACACTGCTAATATGTTGAGCAATGTTGTCCTCGTTGTCACCCTAGTGCTGTCAGTGATTTATTTTACGGCAATCATGGGATCCATTTCGTGGCAGGTAAGCTGAATTATTTAGTTCAATTACCCATAAGGGAAACTTATGTCATATTGCAGTGCAATTTTCTTCCAGAGCACAAGATCACTGCCTCATCTAATTCGCCTCAATCGTCTAGTTACCAAACCTGACACCAAAGCAAATGTACGTATCTTAGTCTACATTATATCCCATGCAAATTATTTAACGAAATGTATTGTTCCAGATCGAAGAACTAATCCAGATGATGTCTGGTCCTCCCGTCGAAATAAGAGCGGCCAATATCTTCACGGTCAATCGTGGGCTCTTGACCTCCGTAAGTCAATGCAGACTAATCTCTCACTATAGCTACTTTCATAATTTAATATCTACTTGTAGGTGCTGGGAGCTGTGACCACATACTTCATAGTCCTCGCACAATTTCAGACTTCTGAAAAATGAGAAAATGGCACTACTGAATCACAATCTCATTTTTATGGCAATTGTGTGAGAGAAATGACCTCAGCTTTGGTCGCACGTATATGAACCCACGATAGTTAAATATTTGCCACCACACTGACGTAATCACAATCATTCTACCTAACTTATTATTTTCATGAAGTCACAAAATATCGGATGAATATTTCAATTTTTTCGGTATTAGTTTTTAATGTTTTCGTCTACATCTCATCATGATATAATCTTCTTCTTTAATTGTTTTGCTGATATGTACTGTATGTGACAAGTTACACCCTGACAAATCAATCAGTTATTGTTTTTTAAAAAAAGGTGTAGTCTTGTGAATGTCTGGAAACAATAAACTGAGACCGGAAGAATGGTCAAAGAAAACAAAATCGAATTTTGTAATACAATATATGCCAAACCTTGTGCCAAACAGAGTGGCATCAACCAATTACTCAGCCTTTGTGTATACAGCTTTTATAGGGGGCTCTTTAAAGGTCTTGATGCGCTCTGATGGAGAGACATTTTGCTGGTGGAGCTAGTGTGAAAGGGTGTCACTGCGTTATGGCTCCCAGAAATAAGACACGAGGAAATTTTCAGTGTGAAGTAGTGACAAAACTCGTATTTGAGTGAGTGACAATCATGGTTAGAAGAGGGTCTACTGTGATTACGATAAGTGAAGAGAGAACAACCAGTGAAACAGGAGAGAAAGAAGAAGCATTTTGGACCTCGTTCAGACCCCTGGCCATCATGGCAGTGGTGACAGGGATATCACCTTGTCCTTACCCAAGACAAAGTGCGCGATGGAAGTGGTACCAACGGTGGCCAACAATGGTGCACTTATTTCTTTTCGTCGCACACATCATAAATGCCGTCTGGTTTTTGCCTGAAATGTGGGACATTATCAGTAAATATTCTGCGACTGTGATGGTAACAACCATGGTTGTGCGAATAGCTGTTCTGGGTGGTCCCTGGATCAGCTACATTTTTGTTCAAACCAAATTGCCCAAAATTTGGGAGCTAATCCACCGTTTCTGTCGTCTGGATGTGGTGGGTCAGAAAAGGTCGTTGAGAAAGTATTCTGTGCTATTGGTTGTTGATTTAGTGATAATAGTCCTTTTGACGCAGTTGTCTTATATTTCCTTCTATCACTTCGATGGTACTATTTCTTCACACGCATCTCTGTATCACATTTTCATGCATTTCCATTCCGTTTTTCTGATCTGTTCTATTACTACTCAAATAATGTTTTTGGTTAAAGCGATCCAGCTGATGCAAAAGGAATTTAACAGTGATATGTTTCAGCTCTACACTCTCTTAGACAAACAAGCTGGAGATGAGAAAAACTGCAAGCATTTGTCTATTAAAATTGCCAAATCAACAAAAACATTTTATGAAATTTTCTTCTTGGTGGACGAAATTAACAGCACATTCGGTGTGCCCATCCTCATCATTTACCTGGTGTTTGTGATATGGTCTACCAGTTTCCTATTTTATGTAGTTATGTATTCACTGAACAGTACTACTTTGATGAGCAACATTGTCCTCATTCTCATCCTAGTAGTCTCACTGAGTTACTTCACGTGGCTATTGGGGTCCATTTCATGGCAGGTAAATCTCAAGTAATGTGCAAGAATTGTTACGTAAGCGTTGCAGTGTAAATTCCATCTTGCCTTCCAGAGCACAAGATCACTGCCGCATCTCATTCGCCTCAATCGTCTAGTCACCGATACTGACACCAAAGCAAATGTATCTTAGTCTGAATAATTATAATGCCCGCCATATTAGTTAAAGAAATAATATCCTTTCAGATCGAAAAATTGATCCAGATGATGTCTGGCCCTCCCGTCGAAATAAGAGCGGCCAATATCTTCACGGTCAATCGTGGCCTCTTGACCTCCGTAAGTTATTGCATTCTTCTGTAGAAAATAACGCCCGTGAATATTTCATCTCCGCCTACAGGTGCTGGGAGCTGTGACCACATATTTCATAGTCCTGACACAATTCCAGGCTTCGGAAAAATGAAGAATTGATACAACATTATTACATCATCGCCGCGACCTAACCTTTTGAAGGCCATTGTGTCAATCCCATATCCAGTCACATAACAACTCGCATAAATCATTTAAAAAAACTATCTTTTCTTTTAGAGTACGTTAGGTAATCTTATTTGACAGGATTGTATTAAATGTTACACCCTAACAAATTGATCAGATATTGTTTTAGAAACATGAAATGTGTAGGCTTTTGAATAGCTGGAACCAATAAATAATATTGCCTGACCAGAGCCATTGGCACAGAAAACGAAATCGAATTTTGCAATATTGTAATTAGCAGTTACTCATGCTTCGTGGGTACATATTTCATATCAGGGACTTTAAAGGTCAGGAATTGATGTTTTTCATTGATGTGTGGTGTTGGAGAGACACATAGGGTGGTTAGGTTAGGTTAGGTTAGGTTAGGTTAGGTTAGGTCTGCTGGTGGAGCTAGTGTGAAAGTGAGTCATTGCGTAATGGCTCATAAAAAATATAGACATATCATTTGCAGAACGCGTGTTTCAGTGAGCGACAATCATGTTTAGAAGAGTGTGTCCACTGTGATAATAATCCAGTACCTGGCCTGTAGACCGGTTTGCAAAATGGTGTAGGGAGAATTTCTCACTTCCATTTAGTCAATGGGTCCCTAGACATGAATAATCACCGAGGTTCTCGTCGGCAACAATGCCACGAAAGGCGCTATGTTCAATGCCAATATGACCGCCATCGGCAACAATGAAAATTTGTTTTCTATTGCTTTTATAGCTTTACCAGTGCACATGTGTGACGGCTCTAATTATACTGAAATTAGTGGGATGAATTCATTTCCGATGTTGTTGTCGCCATTTAGGTTCATCCTTACCGTCAAAGGTCATGATCAAGGTCATTCATCTGTTCCAACTAAATTCTCAACACTAAGCCAGCTTTCTACTTGCTTTATTTGTTACTGACTTGCTGCTCGTCACTGCAACCATACATACAATATTTCAGTTTGTCATTATTATATTATATTATATTCTTTATAATATATTAAAATATATATGCAGGTGATGGAACGTCTCAGAGGTAGAACTTGACATGGCCCCTGACCAGACACGTAGTACCAAGTACTGTACATCTCTGCAAGTGCTGCATCTTGCTCTGACAAGGTGGTGTCCATCTCTCCAGAGTTTGTCAGATGCTGTACTGGGTCACATGCCATTTCTGTATGTTTGGTCCCCACCTTACTGACTTACTGATTTACTGACTTACTGACGTGACTCATATGATAAGGAGATTAAATGTACAAGAACAGGGCGTTGTTCACATTTCTTGTGTTTATTTGTTTCAAAGCCATTTAAATAATACGTACTTACTGACACTGTCGATCTGGAAACGCGTGAATATATTAGCTAAATGCGATGCATCATGTTCATAAAATTATATTGAACGCAGGTGCACAAATATTTTTCCGAACGCGATCTGTGTATTGTCACCATCACGGAGGCATCTGTGCGTCTGTTGTGTTCTCCATTGTTGCCGTGACATCATCCTCCACCTTTTCTGCTGCTTTGAACTGAGCCAGGACTATCAGGTACGTCGTCACAGCACCGGCCACCTTAATGACACACAGTACTGATTACATACTTACAACATGTGTATAGTTATGACAAGAAGCACAACTCAAGGAGGTCAACAGGCCACGATTGACGGTGAAGTAACTGGCAGCAGTTATCTCCATGGGAGGACCTATCATATTCCATATTAGTGATTCAATCTGAAACAAAATGATCGACTCATTTTGTGATGGTGGTGATTGCAAAGTGGAGAGTTTAAAGCATGTGCAGGATAGATTATTAACATACACTTACATCTGACTTGATGCGTGGATTGGTCACTTCACGATTTGCCTTTATCAGGTAGGGAAGTGACTTGGTGCTCTGAAAAGCAAATGGTTTTACTGCATTTTAAATAAGTAATATGTACACAAGAGTGTAATCAAGATAACCGGAGGGCGGAGGACATAACCAGGACGGCAGCATTGCATTTGTCAGTAATTTCAGCCCTTCTCTGAGCATAATACATTAGGTATTTTTTTGTCTGTGTGCTAAAGTTGTATTGTGATGTAGACATCCAATAAACTAATGAAAGAATCATGCATTTTGCTGTGTTACTCTTATGAAATGCCAATGACTGACAACTGCGTCACAAATAAAGGGACTTAGTTATTGTATGTGTCAGTAACACTCTATACCTGCTGTTGAATGGATCCCAGGACACTGGAGAGAGCAACCAGGGAAGATGCCACTGCAGTGACGGCAACTAGTCCCAAACCAGTCGCAAGGGGCGGATCCGTGGAAACCATAAGCAGAAAAAATAGGTAACTGGTGCCCCATATCACAGAGATAAGAAAGGTCCTCATAATAAATATTCCATAGATGCTGTCCACCATGCCGACGAGGAGACCCAGTTCGTGATACAGATCAGCGGAATACCTCATGTTTCGGATCATGTTCGCATCATTCAGCTCCTCTTCACTTGACGTACAGAGCAAATGGCACATTTTGATCACTTCATTGTTGAAATCCTCGAGGCGACACAGGTGAACGAGCACCAGAAATGTCAGCTGAATTGGGATCACGAGCAGTACGAATATACAATGCATAACGAAGATCGAGTAAATGATTTCGGTAATATGAAGTGATCCTGGCTCCTGAGTGAGGATGAACATCACGTCAGCTTCAAGTAATAGGGGAAGAAAAAAACAACCGATCACCAGCAGGATTGCACACTTTCGCAGTGTCTTCTTATGACTTTTCACGTTCTGAAGTGAAAAGCGCTGAATCAACCTCCAAATGACAGGCACTCTCTTTTGGATCAAAATGAAGTTAATCCAAGGACCAACTATCAAAACCGATTCAGATATTGCAAACGAAACTCGTTGTGTCGAACTTTCCCATTGTCCCTTAGTAGTCCAACACTGTGGTGGCTTACACGCAAATATGGCGATATATGCGGAGAAGAATGCAGAATGAATCAGTGTTGGCCACCGTCTATACCACTTCCCTCTCAAGTCTTCCTCTTTCTTGGGCCACGGAAAAGGAGCGATTCCTGCGACCACTGACAAGATGGCCACTGGTCTCAACACTTCCCAAAATGAACTTCCTGTGTCCGCATTGCTGTCTGTCTTCTTGGCCTCCTCCACCGAAATAACCATTGTCGACATTCCTCCAAACATTTGGAAAGTGGTGGGTCGTTTTCCTTTATCCTGTTAACTTTCATGGAAATATTTCACTACCGTCAAACGGGGTGACGTTGGCCCAAGCGTTGGCCGGCCGAGGTGAACTTGGCCACTATTCCAAAAATGTCATTAATGATTTTTATTTTTATTTTTACTTACCCCATTGGGGCAAGTAAAATTAAAAATAAAAAACAATAATAATCATTAATGACATTTCGGTAATGGTGGCCAAGTTCACCTCGGCCGGCCAACTTCACCCCATTTGACGGTACGTATTTCTCCAAGGTAGGATTCTAACTGTACTTCTCATTTTTTGGTCGCGTAGAAAACAATGCGTGACAGAGCCACAAGTCCCTAATGCGTGACTCATATTGAGCCCAACACAATATTTTACAGTCATGTGTCTAACACGCACGTGCCATCGGAGATAACTCGATCATTACTCACCACAATATTTGGCCTGGGTAGGCAGGGTTGTTAAAGAAATACTACAGAATTCATCTTGGAGTGATGTAAGTGAAGCAGAAATTTCAAATCTGAGCTGTTGGATAGTGAGTGTAAACAGTGACATATTTCAACTCGGAAATATTAGTCTATTTTATGTTTGGAGGAATGTCAAGAGTGATACTTTCAATGAGATAAGCGCAACCATCTAGAGAAGTGAAACATGATGACACATTTTGTACCACCTTCAGACCACTGGAGATCTTGACAGGGGTGGCAGGGATTTCACCTTATCCTTAAGGGGGCACTACAGTCAAAATCAAGGGTTTTGTAAAAAAAATCGTCAAAAAAACCATTAGAGACAAGAAGTTGGGACTTCATTTTCATGAATGTTCATAAGTCAAAGATCTATTAGCGCCTATAATCGAATCACGTTCGTGTGTCGAAGGGCCTCCAGGGCCGCGTGACGTCACGCCACTGTCGACACGATTTAGGACGCTGGGGTCAACCTACAACCGTCAGATTGGACCTCAGGCTTCCTTGAGCATGTAGTTTTCCATTGTCCCAGAATTGTAATTTTTGACATAGTTTTAGTATTTTTTGACGATAACTACCAAATTAAGCAGTTTTGAGAAAACATTTAATTAAAGTAAAAATAGAAGTAATTCGAGCAGGCTAATTATTTTGGTCCGAATGATAGCGCCATATTTGAGGATAATTCTGGTGAATTCCGTAGCTAAATTTTTGCCAGGCCTGGTTGCGAGGCGTCCGCTCCCGACGCGCCAATTTTTTGAATTTCGGGACGCGGTTTGCCGCGTTCGACGCAGGAAAAGACGCTTTATTTTGTTCAAAAACAAAAAAAGAAAAAAAAACTGAATTTTTGAAGGTCAATGACTGTAGTGCCCCCTTAATACAACGTCCACGAAGGAAGTGGTAACTCAACATCGCACTTGGTTCACAAACTTTTCGAACGCGAGCTCTATGAGGTCACCATCATGGAGTTATCTGTGCGTCTGTTGTGTTCGCCATTGTTGTCGAGACATCTTCCACATTTTCTGCTGATTTGAACTGAGCCAGGACTATCAGGTACGTCGTCATAGCACCGGCAACCTTCAAATAACATACAGTAATGTTCACCTAGGTTACGTCCAATGTGTCGTTAGGAATAGTTACACAGAAGCACAACTCACCGAGGTCAACAGGCCACGATTGACCGTGAAGTAACTGGCCGCAGTTACCTCCATGGGAGGACCTATCATCTTCCAGATTAGTGATTCAATCTGAAACAAAATGGTCAGATATAGATTGTGGAAAGATATCACGCCTTATTTATGTCATAGTGCAGCACGATGTAAAACCTCTTAAGGATAGAAAATAATAGACTTGCATGAGACTTGATGCGTGGGTTGGTCACTTCACAATTCGCTTTTATCAGATGTGGAAGCGACATGGTACTCTGAAAAGAATAGTACTCCGAGTGTAATCAAGTTGACCAGAAGCCCTTTTAACAGAATGCTACAACAGCATAACATTATTTTGCCAGTAATGTTAGCCCTTCTGCGAGGGTAATGATTTACCTATAGATCAAGTGCGTATATACAGCCAATTAAATGATGCCGGAACAATGCCTTCTGGTATGATATTATTATTGTCAGTAACACTCTTTACCTGCTTTCGAATGGATCCCAGGACACTGGAGAAAGCAGCAAGGTAAGATGCCAATGCAGTGTTGAAAACAAGTCCCAATCCATTTGAAGTGGGGGGCTCCGTGGAAATCATAAGCAAATAAAAGAGGTAGCTTGTGCTCCATGTGACAGAGATAAGAATGGTCGTCATGATGAATATGCCGTAAGTGTCGTCAATCATGTCCACCAGGAGACCCAGTTCGTGATACAAATTAGTGGAATATCTCATGTTTCGGATCAGGTTCACATCATTTTGTTCCTCTTCAGTAGACGTGCAGAGTGAATGGCACATTTTGATCACTTCATTGTTGAAATCCTCGAGGCGACACAGGTGAACGAGCACCAAAAATGTCAGCTGAATTGGGATCACGAGCAGTAAGAAAACACAATGCAAAATGAAGATCGAGTAAATGATTTCCGAAATATGAAGTGGTCCGGTCCGTTGAGTGAAGTTGTGAATCTGAATAGCCACACATATTAGGGGAAGAAACAAGAAACCGATCACCAGAACGATTGCACACTTTCGTAGTGTCTTCTTATGACTTTTCACGTTCTGAGGTGAAAAGGCATGAATCAATCTCCAGATGACAGGCAGTCTCTTTTGGATCAAAATATA
Organism: Catajapyx aquilonaris; assembly: GCA_000934665.2. NCBI lineage: Eukaryota > Metazoa > Arthropoda > Diplura > Dicellurata > Japygidae > Catajapyx > Catajapyx aquilonaris. The sequence goes on along the minus strand of JYFJ02009066.1, from coordinate 1,963 downwards.
ATTGATCCATGGACATATCGTTAAAACCGATTCAGATATTTTGAACGAAACTCGTTGTGTCGAACTTTCCAATTGTCCCTCAGCAGTCCAACACTGTGGTGGCTTATACGCAAATACGGCAATATAATATGAGGCGAACAGTGCAAAATGCACCATTGTTGGCCACCGTCTGTACCACTTCCCTTTCAAATCCTCTTCTTTTTTGGGCCAAGGAAAAGGAGCGATTCCTCCGACCACTGACAAGATGGGCACTGGTCTCAACACTTCCCAAAATGACCTTCCTGTGTCCTCATTGCTGTCCGTCTTTTTGGTCTCCTCCACCGAAGTAAACTTTGTCGACATTCCTCCAAACATTTTGAAAGTTGCGGGTCAATTTTCCTGTATCCTGTTCACTTTCATGGAAATTCCCTACTGTCAAACGGGGTGACGTTGGCCCAAGCGTTGGCCGGCCCAGCTGAACTTGGCCACCATTCCAAAAATATCATTAATGACTTTTTATTTTATTTTTATTTTTACTTACCCCATAGGTGTAACCATTGCCAGATTTCAACTCGGAAATATTAATATTTGGAGGAATGCCAAGTGGGATTCCTGTGAGAGAAGCGAAACCATCTAGAGAAGTGAAACATATTCTGGACATCGTTCAGACCCTTGGCATTTTCTTTACGACCTTACCTCTCCGTGAAATTGACTGGTTACACTTCCCTGTCTATTATTGTAGGTCCTAGTACCCACTTCATTATAATTATGCAAAGATTTTCGGGGGTCCCTAAAGACTCCTACATGCTACTGTACTTCTATTCACCTATTCGCCGTTTTCAGCTAGTGACCTGCCACCTGGCGGCCACATAGTAAAGTGCTACAGGTAGGATAAAAGTCCCGCGTAGTATACGCGTGGACTGTGGATGTGTTAGGTTGTCGCACACGTTCTGGCCGGGAATTTTATCCATGGCAAGCACGGCCAGTACCAGCACCGTGGCACCCATGGCCGGCACATCCTGTACCAGCACCGCGACACCCACGGCCGACACAGCCTCTACCAGCACCGCGGCTCCCGCGACAGCCTCGAAGGCAAGACGTTTCTCAAGCAACAAGTATTGCTGTGCCCCAGGCTGTTCATCAAGAACTGCAAACGGTTCCATCAGCCTGCACTACTTCCCAAAAAATTTGCAGCTAAGGAAACAGTGGCAATGGCGCTTAAAAATTGGGAAGCCAGTCAGCGACACCATGTGTGTGTGTAGCATGCATTTTGTGGAAGAAGATTTCTTTCATTCCAATTTCAAAGGTAATAATAATGCCAAACACAAGGTCATACATTATAAAGTGGGCTATAACATAACCTATCCTACCTATAATGTTTCAGCCTAGTTCTGTGCAGCTAATGAAAATCATAACAAAAATAAAAAATTAATGCAAGTGTGTCAAGGAGTGCCAGCAAATTGACAGGCCTAGTTAAGGCCCATTCGCATATATGAGAGCTGTCAACTATTCGGCGTGCAATTGACCTTTTTGTCGCATGTCATCTACAGCGACAAAAAGGGCATGCACATGTGCGATAAGTTCACTACCTGCACAATTATATTAGAATAGGCCTCATATTGGGAGGCCATTTGGGGTTGGCCTTTTATCACTTTCTGCAAATGTTCAAGTTTTTGGTGCTGTGCTGGTGCAAACAGACCTTTAGCACTATCTGTTGCTCTGGTTGCATGAATACTGCATTCTTATAACTGGAGGCAGACCTTAAAGTGACAATCTGATTGTTGGATAACTGTGTTTCAGGCTACCAACCCGAACGCAGGCGACTGAAGCGTTGCAGCATACCAAACAAAAACCTGCCAGTGACATCACATGGCAGAAGCCAGAGAAAAGCACTCCTTCCGGAAGGGAGAAGAGAGCGCAGCATAGACATGAGGCAATGGAACTGCAGGATACCAGTGGTACGACTCACTTTTCCTATAGGAAT
>JYFJ02009065.1:0-10713 GCA_000934665.2 Catajapyx aquilonaris | reverse complement strand
GTCGTTGTCTTTGTTGTGGATGGCCACTTCTCCGGGGAGGTAGAAGCGAGGAGGCGATGACAGCTGTGCCAGGGACACATGTGAAGAAGACATTTTTGGGGTCGTCAAATTGTGCCGCACTCTTGACAAAAGGTCGTTTCTGAGGATACATGGCCTCTCAAAAATCAACGAACTGTAAATAATAAATCATAAGAATGAAAACGTACAGCGTCGCCACTCTGAAGTCACATGTAGCAGTTTTTGTCCTGAACCAGCCACCAGCACTACAGACAAATGACATTTTTTAAATTTTTTAAATATTTATTGTACTGTACAGTACCCCAAGATGACCCTTACGGGTTCTCTATAAGGCAAAGGACAATTAACAATGATTATGTCATCTCTATATTTGTAAGCAGGAAAGTTTGTACAGTATGTCACGGCTACCTAACCCACTTTCAGACTACTGAGAGTGCTGAAACTTGGCACTCTGATGGAATTCCCAACATTTTAAAATCATAGTTTTGGACTACACCACCACTTCCCTAGAGTGTCGTGATGTACCTGATCCTTCAATATTTTTAAGTGGCACGTACCAGATCTATTGATTCGTAGTTCGCTGTTCAAAATTGGGGTAGGAGCTTGTTTAGCTTCCTATAATTGGCAATTACTTGATGCATTGTTGTGTCTGGTGTGATCAAAATGCAGAGGCGATTGTTATTCTAATCCTGGCTGTCGTACCGTCAAATTGGGAATCGAGGGCCTCGATGAGATTTATGACACTGTTTATTGGAGAGGATCCGTGGGGCCCTCCCTCCCTCCCCCCACTTGCATAATCAGTTTGGGATGTGTCAAAAGTTAACTAATGAAATGGAATATGCATTTCATCCATGGAGCCAGCAATGCTCTCCAGGCAATGCGGGATACCAGAGAGAATGGATTTGTATGCAGTGCAGTCTTTCTGGACACGATTGGCATAAACGTAGGCTTAATACCCAGTTCATGCATCGTCCTGCTGAAAATAAAAGCTGGAAATGAATGCTGTCAAGCACGCCCTTGGGAATTCTCGACCCAGTATTGACAATTTGAGAGACTCAAGGCTTAATTTTTTTAAAGTGGCTGTAAACCAGAAATCACTGCCGCTGTCTTTCAAATGCCATGCTGACTGACGTATATGTCTGTCTTTAAGAGAGAGAGAAATCTAAATGTAACCCAGTGATGGATAATTTTAAATTTCCTTGTTTCAAGTTGAGAAATTCCTTTTAACATGTAGAGAGGGTAGGGAGTTTAGTCCTCAATATTTGAATCTAGAACATGCAGGTGCAAGACTTATTTTTTCGAATGCATTATTGTTATTAATAATGACTAATTACATGCACATGGGTGCAAAATATTCGTTCAATTTCTGATTTTAGACTAACCTGTCATAAGTGAAGGCAGCATAAAGAACATCCATACCAGAACTTTAAAAACTATAATACATCCAGTGTGCATAATATTAACTTCAAACAGGGTAAAATGTAATTCTCATATTTCCTTTTGCCACGCCTTTCCTGGAAGATATTAATTAGCACAGTGTAAAGTGAAGCAGTTTGCTTTTCAAGATTCACTTTTGCATTTTCCATCGTTAGACACAAGTCAAGATGTTTAAATCATACCTGGAGGTGCACCTTTGCTCCTGAATTCTCATGCTGCAGCTTGCTGATTTAACTTTCACAATGGAACACAATGCACCAGTGACTTCCAGCTACACATAAATTGTAAGAAAAAAAATATTAACAGAGCAAAATAATTCATGTCATGAAGCATTTATTTTCATCCACCTTCACACCACTGAATCCCTTCCACACCTCTGAAAAATGTGCTGGCTCACATGCCAACCTCCTTGATAACGTATAAAAGATAAGGAAAAACATTGAAACATGTACTTGTGTCATTCTTTTCTATCAGATCCTATGGACTTCTTCACTTTATGCATTTCTATACGAGGATGTGGGAAAAGGTGGGTACGAGCGAGATAGGGGAGGGATGGAAATAAAATACAGCTGACTGTCCAGCATAAAGTTTTGAAAGTACAGTACCAACAACGGAAGGGTATTATCACGGAAGGATAAACATGTTCCTATGCTGTTAATGAGAAGGGCCCAAGTTACATCGTGACAATACAGGAGTATCGATTAAACAAATTGAGATTCCCACATCCACACATCCGTTATTAACAACAGCAGGGGGAATGTTTCTTTTAAAATAAACACCTGTACACATCTACAACACAGTCTGAGACTCTTCACTTGTCCCACACACTGGGTACACACGAGAGGAGGAAAAAAAATTAAAGGTACACCAACTTCGATTCTTTTCCGACAAGAGAAAAAAGGCATAAGTTATTTGTGTTTTCGTGAGTGATAACAACCATTTCAACCCCTCCCTGCAACAGAAGAATGTGCTGCTCATGTTTGTGTATGCCACATTTTTTTCTTATTCTGTCTATCTTGTCTTTTACTTATATATTGTAGGGACAAGGAGGTAGTGGCATCAAGCAAGTGGTTTGCCCCTTTTTTGTTACTTTGTAGCTGCAGTGCTGTGGCCAAAACGCGCCTTAGCGTTCAAAAAATATGGCGACTAATGGCGTTAGTATGGAGGAACACACACAGCCACACGGGAAGCTGCCGGTCCTAGGATATACATAATATGTACAAATTATACACAATTTCATAAAACATGGAGAGGGGAGGGCGTATATAATAAATTACGAGATATGGATTAGGTTGGGTATCATTCACTCCCACTCACATTCATGTGCATTCACTCACACATCCACTCTCTCCCTCTTCCCTTTTTTTTTGTCTTGCTTTAAGTCCCTGTGAGCATTATCACATGTTTTGCAGCATGATTTGAACCTTCACTCGATCCCAAAAGTGCTGCTTTCCTCCACTGCCAGCAGAAGCTTCTCGTAGAGCACCTCCAGGGTGGTGTAAGGCGGCAGGTCCAGGCGGTTGAAGCACGTGTGGGCTCTGTAACATCATCACATTTTATGTCAAATCAAATCAGATCAAATTCACATTACAACTAACAAAGAAATCAAAGTATGTGAAGGCTCAAATACATAACTCTCAAAGTCACATTCAATTCATGTTGAGACGTGTTCAAAGTTTGCAGGTTGCATTATCTCTTATGGGAGTAATTTTTTCCCAAAATTTTTCTCAGCAATTGTAATTTCTCTAGAACACTATCAGAAAGTACCTTTCAAGTACTGTATTACAGTAAAAAATGTCCAGGTCATTTTTGACCAAAATGCAACAATGTCCTGCATTCACATGGACGTGCATAAACAGAGGTCAGGTTGAGCTATTCACTGTTATGTTTCCTTATGGTTGCAAAAATGTTTTTTCTGCAAGTTACCCTTACCTGGGAAGGCTGTTGGGTTTTCCCCATTTCTCAATACAGAACTTTCTGGGCCCTGTACTCCCCCGCAAGGCTGCAAACCCTTCATAGGGAATGCTGGATGTTCCAGTGACGAACTGAAGCAGCCTGAGCCTCTGCTCGTTGGTGAACCTTTCGATGGCTTGCCAGAACCACTGTATCACTGGGTGGCTGTCATGGTACCCTGACCGATATTCTGTGTTCTTCCGCCAGTCTGCCACATCAATCTCGGCTGTTCCTGCAATCACCAACTCCAGCTCTCGGGCATCAAACACTGACACCAGTCTGGGATCAATCACCTCATAAAAGCCACGGACTAAGGACTCAGTCTGCTCAGCAACCCCTCTCTCCAGGCGCCACTTGACCATACGTTCTATGTACTCTTTCTTGTTCTTCTCTGTGACTGTCACATTCTTTCCACCAGGTTTAAGCTCCTTCTCAATCACCTGCCCACACACCTCTTCTGTCACAGCAAAGGTCAAGTCAAGGATGTCTGTTATGTCATTCTCCTTGATCCAGAGGAGGCTCTGATGGAACTCTGCATCCAGTGATTCCAGGTCACTCAAGGACATTGGCCTGGAATTAATTAGGTGACAATAGTAAGAGTTTCAAGATGTGTCAACAACAATGGTGTTCATAATCCTAAAAAGTAAGTTTCTAATAAATAACAAAGCAATGAATACTTATATTGGCAACTGGAATTAGCAGAACTGTCATAAAATCAGTGGCAGTAAATCAATACAAATAGTGCTGATTTCAAGTCAGATAGATGTTGTTACAGGCCAGATAATATCGCCTACAAATTATTTGCATCAGTAGCATATCTATAACTGATGTACACCACAATGTTGCTATCTATTTCCACAGTATCTGATGTCACAATATCCTAATGCACAATGCAGCATGTGCAAAAATACAGACGTCAATAATGGTACCAAATTGTCCTACCTGCACAAATTGGGAACAACGAGTGCTTTTTAAATCTGGCTCGAAGAAGGGATTTTACATTGCAGATATTTAGTTTCAGATCCACAAATTTGTTAACTTACAGCCTGAGAAGGGCCTTGTAGAAAGGTCTTGTGAAGAAGGCGTCGAGCAGGTACTGGTGCACTAGTGCAAGTCCCAAAACCCTTCCGCTAAACCGGAACCACTCGTGGTGGTTATCCACAAAGGCAGACATGGGTGAGACCTGGACGGTGTAGGTGTCATTGGCAGAATACTCAAACAAGCCGTAATATGGGTTGAACAGCTCCCGGGACAATAGGAAGAAGAACTCTCTTGAAGGACCGCCATAGTCCAGCCCTTCCTCACGGTCAAATGTGATGTACAGCTTGGACTTCTGCAGGTCTTTCTTGGATGCTGACATTATCTTGTTGAATGCATCTTCAAGAAGGTGCTCTCGCCTTATGTGTAACCTGATTTAAAAAAATTGGAGTTAAGCGTATAACTTATGTTCCCCTGTATTTTTTGTCATTCATGAATTGTTTTGATTTTAGTGAATTACAATTCAAAAAGAGGCCTCATGATTACTTTCTTTTACTGCAAGCAACCTGAATCAGATTCCATGTCATTAAACTGAAAAGTGTTTTTCCAGGCTCCTCATGAAGCACTTACTTGAGCTTCCCAGGTCCCTGTCCATATCCCTTGGACTCCAGCTTGCGGTAGAAGTTACGCAACTTGGCCTCAAAATCTCTTCTATATGGAGCTGGGGCCCTGATGCTGGCTCTGGACAAACCAGGAGACGCTTGTGGGGAAGGTTGTGGGGAGCCTCGGGGAGACCGCGCTGGATGAACCGCTGGGACATATGACATTATCTCCTGCTCAAACAGGCTGTGGGAAGGAGAAGATTAGAGGTGGATCATTAGCTAGGACTCTCCTTCAAAACGGCATTAGTACCACCAGTTCAAGGTTAATGCTAAGACATCTTCACACTTGGCAAAATACAACAAATACAAATCCTAATGTAAAACCAGTCTTATTAGAAATTGTTCTTACATAATCAAGTAGCCCACAAAACGTTACTAGGCAGCAACACGGTCTTCATGAACACCAGGGTTAGAGACACTATAATATTATGTGCGAAGAGTATTTTAACCGAATTGTACTACATCACACATATTTGGCACCTATTTTTCTTGAACTCAAAGTGCCCAACTTGGTAATATTTTAGCACATTTATCTCCTTCTATGCCTTTGCCATTTCAGCAGTAATAAACTGGCTCAAATTTTTATCACCCCTGCACCAAAAAATAACCCTATTCAATTATGCAGTGCCTCAATATGCAAAACCTACTGACCACATGCATGGCAAAAAAAATGGAAACTTAATGCCATCATGCAATTTAGGTGATGTCAGTCCATCAGACTGTCCATTAGAAACTTAATTTATAATACAGTGCCATGGCTATTCATCAGTCACTATTTTTGCCCAGGAAAAGTCCTGTGTGGATCGTGTCACTCTGGGCCACTTTCTGGGGGTGCCCTTAGAATTGCAAATCAGGGCAGGTCAGCAATGCCCAATCCCCTGCCTACCAAACGTTGACCTCATCAGTTAACGGTGTGTCAACTGAAGATGTCAAGACACCGTGCACATCTTTCAACTTTACAATGTGCTGCTCTCATAATGTTAGCCCCCGTTGTTTTGCCCAGTGCGCTCTCCCATTGGCCCACACAACTGATCGGCACACGAGTTATAAATAAAACAGCTCCGATAGCTCACGATTTCTTGACTGATATCGCATTCGGAGTAGGCAAATCACATTGGTGAGAGGCGAAAGTTGGTTCATGATTGGCAGCAAAATCGCAGCTCAGAATTTTAATGTCCAGCAAAGGTGCATTCGTTAATCCGCATTGAAAAAATGATGAGATGTGTAACTACATACAAAATGCACAATTACCCTGCGCAAACAACTGTGTACTGCACTGCAAACTCACTCCGGTGATTTAGATCCATCTGATTACTGGAAGTCTGGGCTCTTGATTAGGCCTTTCTGAACAGATGTTGACGCAAAAAAAAACTGGGCCAAAGTGATACAAGACCAACACGGAATCCGTCGCCATGAATTCAATTACTCTATTATGACACTCGATGTACACTTGCTACCATGTGGTTTTACTCATCCAGTTGATATCATAACTTCCGTCATATCCCAATCATCACCTAAATATCGTCAAATTTGCATTCTTTACGCCTTTATTGAAAAAGTGTATTCAGCGTAAACGTACGTTGATGAAAATTTCGCCAAATAATGCATAAAGTTCGGGCAATAATTCAAACTACGCTCAAAAAAGGTTTCATGGGGAAAACGCTGCACTAGAAAACATTTCCATATTCAAATCGCCGCGGAAAGAGTATCAGAAAGTTGGGAGCCCGATGATTTAATTTACGCGGCGCTTTGAGCCCACACGTAGCTGTCGGTGGCTCTAACTTTGAAGTTTAGCAAACTAAAAATTTTGGGAGCAAATGAGTCACAAAGGACACCTTCACTATAAAACAGGCCGTAAACTGTTACAAATTCTACCCGCGTAAATTTTGAAAGCAGCATCTAAAAATTGTCTAATGATAGCCTGACAACATTAATGACACAACAGTGTTCACATGAGCTGTCCACGCAACCAGAACCCCGCCATAAAACAACAAAGACGGGCATAAATTCATAACGAACAATTTCTGCATGAAAGCATCCAGTGTACAAATGTGCGAGCCATTCCCTTTACCAAAACAACAAAATTCACACCATATCTCGCAACAGGCGCATGTTGGAACCCCATTCCTAAAATACCACACACGTCCCAAATTTATGCGTAACGCTGACGTGTCCCTTAACAAAATTGTTTTTCATGCCCCCTTCTAAATGACCCTTTGACCAAAAAAATTTGTCTCCTTACAATATGTACACTTGGACCGCCGCATGGAAGCAAGTCTTCATCACCCCCATGGTCGTATTGCCTCCACCTCACACATGCGAACCATACCACACCGCACACACACACACAACTGGAGCGTCCTTCCGTTTTGAAACAGGCGCCGACCAACCCCTCTGTACACACCCCGCATCCCCCAATCTCCACTCGCCCCTAACCATCCACAACGTGAACCACCAAATGACACATGACCTTGGTTAGCTGACCATCTGCGATTTTAGCAAAATTAGGCCAGGTGTAACCAGCCGGCTGCCCTTTTTTTACATAATCAAACCCTATACGCACAACCGTCAGTGATCAATCTGAGACACATCTATCGGTATGTGTTTAGACGGACAAATTCGCAGGGGCCAAGGACAGTTTCGGAAGCTGCCATGTGAATTTCTAATTCGGGATGTCATTGGTGGTGCACGCATGTAACAGCCGTAAAACAATCAGTGTTGCCTAATGATTGTGGTATTGCGGAGATCAGGGAAATATTGAGGGGGAAAAAAATAAGTGGACGTCTGACTGTCGGAGAAAGAGAGTAGTAGTGTAATTAATGCGTGAATATATACATGTGTTATTAGGCTTGGTCGGTCGGAGAATTTGCGTCACACCTGAGTTCTGCGCTTACGGTTGGATCTAGAAACGATACAACCGTTAAAGCATTACATGAAGGCCGATATGTCGTAAAGAAAAGAGAAAAAAAGAAGGGCTTAATTCGTAACTGAGCCTGGCGCAAAGGTCAAATAAATGAGGCGTTCCAGGTGGGCCACGGTGCAACGATGTGAAATGTGATATCAAACATATGTCAATATTTGCACAGTATTCAAAACGCTGTTCAACTTGGAGGAAATTATTTTTTTAAATATATATGAGCGTGAAACAGTATTCATTTCATATATAAAATGCGGAAAAAATACATGCATTGAAATCGCATTATCCAACCCACCCACCATCTGCATAGCGTCCTTGTTGCAAAAAAAATCCGCCAACCCCCCTCCCAACCAACCGTCGCGTCGCTTCATTTTTGCAGATTCACGGCCTGGAACACGTCCTGGAAAAACCGGAAGCCCCTTTTTTATTTAATGGCCACAATTTGCATCCTTCAAACCCGCCGCAACAATGGATCTCTCTCCGTACACCTGGAGCATTTTTATCTCTTCCTCTATGATGTTGGGGTAGGGTGGGAAATTGGGCGGGGGTGGTATTAGCCCGGAGGCAAAATGCTTCATTAGGCAAAACTGAACAGCCTTCGACCTTATAGAAGGAGACACCTGGGGGGCATAGTAAAGACCAATCTGTTTTTTGGCGTGTCTACGACTCATATCCGGCCGCAGGATGTGGGTTAATTCGAGCCTCCACACACCCCTGTTTATGCTGGTACATGCAATATGTATGGTGAATAAGGTGTAACCTGAGCATCCAGTGACTCAGGTCGATACGTGTGTATTGTCAAAGGTACCATTTTTAAGGGTAATGGGACTGGAGGGGGGTTTCCCATGTCGTGCGGTACGTGATAAAAGTAATGGAAGGGGGACGATACTTGCTGAGTTTATGGGCATTGCACCAAAATTAGAGAAATACAGGGACTACAGTATTACCAGTGCAAAAAATTTTAAATATTGTTTCATTTGAAAATTCCTTTTACAAACGATCTAGTTACATAACCTGTCATCTGGGTTCAACTTGAATAGTGTTGTTCACTATATACAGGCGTTGGTCGGGTTTTCCCGTTTATCTGTCTGCTTCCTGCCATTTCGGGGCTATATTGTAACCCCAATCGCATACAACAAAAAAAATGGACGTCACACAGGTGTGTTTGTGCTGTAGATAGACACTAGTTCGTATGGCAACAAGATAACTTAAGTCTTGATACACAACGACTTGTTTTCATGTTGGAAATGACCAAAATTTGGATGGAAATGATGTTAATTTAGGTGCGTAACGTATGCCAACAGCAATTTCCTTACGTATGATCCCAATTTGCATCCACACGCACTATTTATTTGGGTAGGAATCTGGATGGAACTGACTTTTCCTGTTACTCGACAAAAATTATTTCCTTCCGGATATAATTTTCATGGACCTTATATACAGTAGAACTTGCAGGAAATACCAACATTTCAAACTTCGCCTTACACGATGTGCTATCGGAATCGACAGCTGTCTGATTTTTCAAACTTTATTTCTTGTCCCACATTTAAACGAAAAATAATTTTTGATGAATCAAAACTATTCGTCAACAACAATTATTTGCAAGACCATACCTAACATATCAGTCACATGATCAGCCTGACCTAAATAATCATTCCTATATTGTTTATCTCTGTTTAGGCGACATACACAGGTAAGAGTACATGTAGAATTATGCCATATTATTAGCTAGGAAAATTGATCAGCCAGCAGACCTGTGCGCAAAACATGTCAAATGTCAGATCAAAACCTTATCAGGGCAATCTGGCATGTGCTCCTGAATCAAACTCGCACTACTATAATATGCACTGTGACTTCCAACGGAAATGCTCAAAGGGTTTGGCTTTTTTTTTTTCATGTTAAGATCTGCTTGAGATAGCTTCAGTTGTTGAGCCCCATGAGGACTAGCAAGTGATCAGTGGTGAGTAAGACAAGCTGCTGACATTTCTGGTGGCCAATATGACAAGCTCAGTTCTTTTGTACACACACAAGCAATTTCTTTAAACTTAGAAATTATTAAACTGACCTGGCAGAGGCTTTCGATATGTACAGTACCTACGTTGGCATTTGCATAGGCATAGTGCACCTACGTAATAACCACAGTACACCACCAAATACAGTAGGAAATACATGGGTCACTGAATTTCTTCACACATCATGATCAAGTTGCATACTGTGCACTAAATCTTACCTTTCATGAAATCAATGACTTTGTGCTACTGCTGGTGCACTGTCGTATCTCGTACCACATTTGGAGGGGCAGTACACCTTACCCAACATGCAAATCTTAAAGCATGAAGAAGAATACGGGTCCTACAGGTGCCTTATCTTGTTTGGCAGTACCTTACCAGCTAGTTAGGAATATAATAAGGCGGTTCCAAAATTTAATGATAGTGCCCACGGAAGTGCTGCTCTGATCACATCTTATACTTAAAGGGACACTCCACTCAAAATACAAGTTGGGTTCTAAAAATCGGGCAAAAAATCCTGATTCCGAGGGTATAAGCAGTTTTTCTTAGAGACGAACGGTAAGGCCAGTGTGAAAGCTGGAAGTGTGTCGTTCGAAAACCGCGCGCGGGGCGGTGGGCGCAGGTGCGACGCCACCAGTGTGGAACCGGGCGGAACTAGACCAGGGACGCCTGGCGCGGCAGGTGTTTACTGTACGCGCTATACTTCTCCGGTTTGCCGCGGGATGGTGCTGTATCGCCC
>JYFJ02009062.1:0-10716 GCA_000934665.2 Catajapyx aquilonaris | reverse complement strand
CACCCATCTGTCTGCTCTTCCTCTTCTGAGAAATCTACTCCTTCAAAGGTAGAACTTCCAGTGTACAAACTGAAATCATAAATCACCCTTGAATTGGTAATGTCCCTCCTGGGGTACATAGGTTAATAGCCAACTATTACGATCGTAATATTAGTTTTATGAGAGAACTGAGAGGCTGGTCTGATCACATGCTTCATGCACTCACTGGAGCTTATTTCATGTCTCTCAAAACCATGTTACGGCAATTTTAAAAAAAGAGTTTCTTACCGGCTGCGAGGCAACCGCTTCTGGAGCGGCCGCCATGTTGGATTGATCTTGTGTTTTCATGGTGCAAGCTTTTCCCAACAGATGGCGAAGTACACATGTGCGTTAGTCGAGGTTCGGTGCCAGATGATGGGCATCCATTTTCGCGCACTTTCTTTCTGGCGGGCCCGTTAAAATTTTTTGAAATTGAATGTCCCTCAGGAGGGACATTATCAATTAAAGGGTTAACTTATCGTTAGACGCAAAGACAAGGTCTACCTCTCCACCTTGGTGTTTCCTCCATCACCAGTCTTCCTTGCGCTTCCTCCGGATCACAAAACATAAATACACGTGGCCTTCTTACCAGGGTAAAAGATAGACAATTTTGGCTGGAATAGATGCTTCTGTTGTTGACTGTACTAGAGTACCAGAGGCCATAATGACAAAAAAAGGAATACTCTATTTGTCAAAATATCAACATCTGAATAATGTAGGTACCAGGGAAACATGTTCCTGTACAAGCGAGTCTTCCAACCAATATAATTGGCTGCAGATTACACTAATACGCAAGGTTTTGTTGTTCTGAAATGGATATGTCTATCTGAACGGATTTTCTCTGTAGATTACGAAAATGACATTGAAAATGACATTGAAAATCTCCTACCACGTCACGTTTTCGAGTTACAGGGTGTGTCATAAATTCACGTGGGTATGTCCACATGTCCAGCGCGTGACGTGGATGGAGTTGACCTACAGCAACGTCCTTACACGACATTGTTGTGACACTCATCCTTGTTACGACCACCAAGTTTGATTCCGATTGCATCATTCCACTGGGAGTTATGCACCTCAGAAGGTGTAAAAGTGTGGGTCGGAGGTGCATATCGGTGAACTTGCGGGCATCAAATAAAATCATAAATATGTAATTAATCGAGATAACATTAATTGTGATATTGGACGAAGAGTGGGTGGCGATGCTCTATCATACGCCATCATCAAATAAAGTGCACGACAATTCAAGATGGATCAGGAGCGTTTGGAACCCATGCACAAAATGTGTAGTGTTTGCATACGATGGTTGAGTCAAAAGTCATGGCGCGTATTTTTTATTCAAAAACGGTAACACATACGGAGATGACCTTTGCTGAGTTTTGAAGATCCGCCGATTACAATTTTTCTGGCATACAGATGTCGCCCATATCGCGAGGGGGGTGGGGAAACAAAGGGGGAATGTGACCCCCCGCACCATCGCCCCGAGCCCGCCGCGTACGTTGCGCCTTCCCGATAAATTGCCTTTTGTGGATGGGTGGGGGTATCTTTCAAACGCTCCTGATCCATCTTGAATTGTCGTGCACTTTATTTGATGATGGCGTATGATAGAGCATCGCCACCCACTCTTCGTCCAATATCACAATTAATGGTATCTCGATTAATTACATATTTATGATTTTCTTTGATGCCCGCAAGTTCACCGATATATGGCCACACTTTTACACCTTCTGAGGTGCATAACTCCCAGTGGAATGATGCAATCGGAATCGAACTTGGTGGTCGTAACAAGGATGGGTGTCACAACAATGTGGTGTAAGGACGTTGCTGTAGGTCAACTCCATTCACGTCACGCGCTGGACATGTGGACATACCCACGTGAATTTATGACACACCCTGTAACTCGAAAACTCGACGTGGTAGGAGATTTTCAACGTCATTTTCGTAATCTGCAGAGAAAATCCGTTCAGATACACCTGTTTCTTTCATAGCACAGAAAAAAGTCTCAAAAATGCAGATCAGTGTTATTATTAAAAACAGCAGCGAGTGGTTGGAAGCTGTTGGTAAATTTTAAAAGCCCTGCATATCTCAGTCGTTACACATGTCATGTGTCGTATTAACGTCAAGTGGAAGGTTGCGGTGACCTTCACGTACTATACAGGTCGTGCATCATTGACGCATTACTAGGTAGTGTACCAGTATACAAGTGGCAGGATATACAGTACCGCTCATAATGAATAGTACGACTCTATGGACAAAATGTTTATTCTGTTCCCAACCCCTGGGTCACCAGCATGTTTTAGGGGTCACGAGGAAGGCTGATAAAAGGCAATTAAAATCAAGAAAAAAGATAAGAAAAAAAACAAGGCAAAGTAAGAAAATTTAAGGGGGGAAAGTCATCTCAAATCTACGTAAGCATTGTACCAGGTTGAACATTCAGGTAATAAAAAATTTGGGAAAAAGTCGGGAAGGGGTCATATGGGTCGCCAGAGGTCTAGGACAAGTTGTCCATAGTGTCGCGACCAAATCAGGTTGGGAATAATGCTAGATAGTCAGAATAAACACGTCAACACGTCGTCCATAGTCGTACCATTCTTTATGAGCAGGACTGTACATACTCTTTTGTGCGGTCTAGGTGTTTACTGCAAGTCTAAAACAGAGTATCAAAACAGCAAAGAGTCACTTAGTGAATTCAGTACAATCCATGATCATTGTCACGAGTGCAGTGTGTTATAAAAATGAGATCCTATTTACTCGGCCGTAATAATCAGTAGATCCTGCGTACGGTACCGTATTTCTGAGTGTGCACTAAGAGCACAGAAAACGCCTCATCTGATCATATTGTGCTCTCAAGAAAGCAACCATGTAGCAAAGGGCGTTTGCAATGACCGGCTAGAATTCCCGTCCACATTCCTCTAATATACATATATTTTTTAACTCTAGGCTAGGGTATTACCCTAGCCACCCGAGGAGGGGAGGGGCGGGGAGGGGAGTGGAGTGGAGGGGCGGTAAGAGTTGGAGGAGAAGATTTGATTCGGGTAGATGAACTCGTCTAGTCGGAAAGAATAAGGGTACAGTGCTCGTTTCCGATTTGGCTGCAGAGAGAGACCTCTTTCTTCAAAGAGGCTCCACTGAATACGCTTCAGTTATCTTTTCTCCCTTACAACTCCCTCAACTCAGTCTATTTTCCACTCGCTTGACTCACACTTCCAACTCCATCTCCATTGGATAGACTCCTTCGCCTTTATCTCCTGTGTACACGGCCTCTCTCGCTCCTCCTCTCATTCCAAGATTCTCTTAACGTCCAGTTTTCTCCTTGCCCTATCATCCATCAATATTCCCTTCACATCGTCCTAGATTTCTCACTCAGATGCAAATCATGACAAGAATAACATTGCTCACTCCATATCACTCCGACTTGTGTTCGCTTTGCCACGGGCCCTCTTGTTATCCCTATACACTTTTCGTCAAATATATCACGCATAAAGTAAGCGTGATCACGTCACTCATACCTATGAGCCACTTTGGTGACACATATCTTCAAGCATACCGGTACCGGTATCCATTACTTATACAGGGTTCGGAAATTTAATCTACCGTCGCTTTGGGAAATGATGGAGGGGTTCCAGGTGATCACTTTGAGTATATGCAACATGGGTCTCTGACGCATAGTTGCCGAGATAATGTGCTTCACCCACAAGGCATAAAATATCCTGGCACTTATGCGTCCCTCCACATTATTACACTATGCAACACGATTTTTGTCAATGGAAATTCATCGCTATTTCCATGTTCCTTAGGTCACTGGTAACTCATAATCGAGCATCCATTTTGTCTGGGATTGGTTTTTGATCTTGGGGCAGTTGCAGTCAAAAAACCAAATTCCTCGAAATGGGTCATTCCGAAACAAGTAAGCCGAAATGTTTCTAGACCATCCAGGAATTCCCTGAAAAATACCACAGCTGTGCATGACTATGCCATAACACGTCATGTCAAGTTTCATCCAAATTACGCAATACCGTTGGGAGGGGAAAAATCGCGAAATTTAGGAAAATACTGAAAATGAGGCTCCTTCGGAGAATTGTTTCGGTTGGTGGAAGTGGCCAAAGCCCTATAAACAATACATGAAATGAAAGATGATCACTAAGGAATGCTTATATGGAATTAATTATCCTCTAAAATGTTCATCATCATCATCACTCTAAAATGTTACCAGAAAAATTCATAATTCTTGGACATGTGACCGAGCACGTGACAGATGGAATGCCGCGCACACTTTTCTGGTTACACTTTAGAGGAAACCTAATTCCATAGCGCATTCCGCTCGTCATCCGCTTTCATTTGATGTATATGTTATTGGGGTTTGACCACTTCCACTAACCGAAAAAAAATTTCAATTGATTTTTAGTATTTTCCGCTCGTATACAGATGACGTGTTACGGCATAGTCATGTACAGCTGGGATCTGGCTGGGATACTTTTAAGCGAAATCCAAAATGGTCTAGCAACATTTCGGCCTACTTGATTTGGGATTGACCCGTATACAGTATTTCGAGTAATTAATTTGGTTTTTTGACTGCCACTGCCCCAAGGTCAAAAACGAATACCAGACAAAATGAATGGTCAATTATGAGTTACCAGTGACCTAAGCAACATGGAAATAGAGACGAATTTCCATGGACAAATATCGTGTTGCATAATGTAATATATTATATTCGACCACACCCTCCGGCGAATAATTGGGCACCTGGATCGGGGCGCAATATGATACACACACACAAAAAAACTTTGGGCAAAATTTACAATAACTAGAAGGATCCTAATACTGTACTTGAAACACATTGTAAACATGGATAATCACTGCCACAATAACGTAACGGTAATCTGGTAATTTAAAAGGCTCTTCTGGAATTTATAACAGGTCACTGGGAGGAGAGTTCGTCAGACTGAAGTATAATAAACACATCATTTGCTAAGGCATAAGCTCGCTCATTCAGAATATGACCAAATCAGTTCTTCACAGTTTATTTTCAGCGAAGCTGAATTAATTTTCAACACCTATTTGGTGAAAGGGTTTTCATTTGGTGAAAAGCGAAGTTGCGAATTTATTTCAATAACAAACATTAATGTAGACGCTCTATTCACATTAAGATCTGATTTATTCTGCAAACGGTCATTATTGAATTTTACACGTACAAAATATTGCACAGATTTAGAACACTTCCGAGCACATAATTATGAGACTATTTGCAATAATTTTCTTAAAACTGACTGACATATCCAACTTTAAAATACTATGCAAATTTTAAAATTATTGCAATATATATATCACCGGCCGGGTAGCAAAATCAGCAGGTGAAATCGGGATTGAACACGATGAGCCTAACAGGGTCATTGAGAAGGCCACAAGTAAACTGCACTCGGTGTAGACTGTAACTGACCAATAAGTAATAATGACGACCTGATTCTTGACTTAGACCAGTATACCCACCACATGATCGCAATATGACTCATAAAGTCCCATAATGGACAATATGTAGGTTAGATAACTCACCTCCTTGGTATCCCCTATCATCATAATTTGCTTAGGTAACCTCCTAATCCTCAAACACATCGAAAAATCCAAAAATAAACGGCGTAACGCTTGAGCATTGAGACAGATGGTACTTCCCATATCCATCCATCCCCCCTCCCCTTCTGTTAGTTTAAAAAGTTGCATCAGATACAATGTGATTCCACAAAGGGGGACAAACCTCCGGAACCAATTCGGCGGGCAGAAATGTCAACAGCACTATCACAGGGGCTTTCACGTGAAAATTACGCAAAATTGTTGCAATTTCAAACAGCCCAAGTTATATACTCACAGTACACAAAGGGAGAAGCCCCAGTTATGGTTATTTCAATAGCCGCGTCCCTCATGCAAAAAGGTCCACTTATTTACCTTGTAGAGACGGCTGTGTCATTATGACAAACACTACCGTGAGGTAGCTTGAAATCGATCCTGAAAGGCATGATTATTTTCACGCATGCGTTCCAATACAAGCGGCGTCCAAATCATGTGTTCATCTTTAACTGCGAGGAATAAACAATAGAACCAGGCAATATCGCATTAGATTTCCCCACCACACCCCTCTCTTTAAAATGTACTGCGTCATGTACTTGAATCCATTTTCAAATTACCTTCTATCATTCCTCAGCACAAATTCATTTCAATTGGCATTGCGCAGGATGAAAAGAAGCCTTAATAGTATAGTCGGCTCGCCCTAACTTACCATTGACGTCTTCGTTTGTTTACCGAATACAGACTCCTAGTCAACAGAAATCTGCCGAACGCACCCCTGGAACCTCTTTCCATGTTTTCATGGAAATGCCCTCACACAACAATAGGAGTAAACATGGACGTAAACAGCGTTTTGTTCGTCATTCTATTGTTATCGATATTTACCAAAGAGTTCTGCTATTATACATGGTGGACCAACTTCAAGTGTCGTTTTATAACGGCTATTAATAGAAGCGCTTTACGATTGACGTAGCAGCGACGTGTAAAATGTCCCACTTCGGCGCCATCGAAAATATTAGCTGCCAATATTAGCGTACATGTAATGAACCTGCTGCAACGAGTGCAACCATATGCGGCACCAATGCCAATCCGGCAGTCCGCAAAGAAGGCATTTCACCCAGGCGCATCTCAGGTCATGTGTGCACCTCCTTTTTTCCAGGTCAACCCAGCAGCATGGTTGATTACATGTGTGCTGCTATTGGCAGCTAATATTTTCGATGGCGCCGAAGTGGGACATTTTACACGTCGCTGCTACGTCAATCGTAAAGCGCTTCTATTAATAGCCGTTATAAAACGACACTTGAAGTTGGTCCACCATGTATATACAGGGTGTTTATTGTACTCTGCAAAGACTTGCAGGGGTAATAGAGGGGACCAAGACATGTATTTTTTACATAGGAACCCGTGTCCGGAAACGCCATCTAGAGGGGGTTCATAGACGAGGAACGGGTGCGCTCAGACGCGTCACGCGGGAGGTGCTAGGAAAGCGGACTGTTGTTGATAGATGGCGCTCGGATAGTAAACACGGAAGCGATGTGCCATAACCTGGCAACAACTGTGCGCCATCTATCAACAAAACAGTCCGCTCGCCTAGTGTCCTCCCGCGTGACGCGTCTGAATCGCGCAAGCTGCTTGTTTATAAGCAGGTCGTTGCTAAGAGATACTTTCTAGAGTATCGGGAATAACACCTCTTAGCGCACGTGCAATTATTCCCGCAACCAATCACGGCCCAGGTCTCATACTGGTCAGTTTTATAACGCAACGAACAACAACTTGTTTCCGGGGCATTCGGTCACCATGAAGACTTCAGTGGGGGCTTAACGTCGCGTCGCCCTATTTCTGCTGCTAGGCTCAACACCGACGCCAGGGGGTGGTCCTCCTCCTGGAAATTTGGCCACTCTGGGGATCTTTAACGTGTCACAAGCACACATGACCGACGGATTTACTTCCCCTCTGAAGGAAGGCGCACTCACACTTTTCTACCACCCGGAGAGAAAAGTCACCGACCTCGGCCGGGTTCGAACCCACAACTTTGGGTCTAGAGGCGAGCGCCTAACCACCAGACCACCAGCGCCGGCGTCACCGTGACCACTGTCGCCAAGAGCGGTGGAAACTTGTCGAAGGAAGTGGCTATGTGAAGGCCATTCACACAGCCGCTTATTACAAGCAAGCAGTAAAAGTTGGGTTTTCAGCCCTGCTGGATGTCCCCTTGATACGATTGTTATTTTCCATTGCTTATGAGGATATTCATCGTTTACACACCCTCTTCAAAGTCAGCTGGAAAGTATAATAATAACAACTTCCATGTGATTAGTAGCAATTATTTTTTTGCAAAATGATTCACACCTATACTCACTCCGACTCATACAAAGGTAGACCTCAACATTTTCCTCTGGCAAAGGTCTCATTAATTTGCGTTACATTTTGGGAAATTTTCATTCTATTGACCCTGGACTGCATGGCCTTGCGTTAATATTGCCAAAAGTGTGTTACTATAGTGTTCAAATGTCAGGGTTCACTACTGCTTCCAACCACCCTACAGGCAATATGAGTTGAAAAACGTTCACGCCATAATTGCACTAAAAGCTAGTTGATGGCACACGCATGCCAAAGTGTACATATTGAGTACGGATACAAATCATCAGCTCATCTACTGAAACACCACCTTCCAGTAAAAAAGAACCCAAGTAGGCATTTTTTCGGTGTAGGCCTACTACTTGTCAAATAAGTTTCGGCCAGACATAATTATCCTGGCGCTCTATAGTCATTAGCACGCCAGTGCTTTTTTTCCCCCTAGACATTGTCTTGGGTGAGTGCTGATGACTGCATCGCGCCAAGATACATCCGACCAATTTGACAGTTTTTTTTTTGCGCACAGTGCATGCAGTATCAAAGGAGATTTATTTCATAAGACCCTTATCCCGCATTTGCATCATTTCCAAGCTACTGAGAATACAATCAAAAATGACTGATCAAAACCCGAGGTAAGTGGGCATGTGAGATATGCAATGACAGTGATTACGAGTTAGAGGTGGGTATCCGGAAATGGTAACAAAGGGTTACACTGCAAGATAGAGGGGGAGGGGGGAAGAACCTTGTGGAAAGGCACACCTGGGCGCCACCTGCCATTGCATCTGTGCTCTACGTTGCCACACTTTGGATCTCCCCCTCCACAGCTGCTATTGATTCCAGCTATAAAAACTCTGCCGGGGTGCAGCCTTGCCCAGCTTGCTATTGCGTGCCTGAGGATTACCAATGGCCAACAAAACCAGATCAACACAACTCGAGCCACTGCAATGTTGCGCCTTTCAAGAGGCAGCCATCTTCATTGTTGTTTGCACAAAATTTCAGGCCTAAAGTGCACCCATTCTAATCCAAACATTACTACTATGCTCCTGAACTAATCCCCATGATTGCTACATTCTAACCAATCAAACCACACTATTCGAGAAGGTTCATTCCGTAGCTCCGACGTCCCAAGCAAAAACCCTTCTACTCGAGGTCGATATATATTTTTGAATCCCCATCATCTCTAGGCGCTTTTCTTGCAGAGTTATAAGTGCATGAGACCCCTCAAAGCATGCAAAACTTCATGCACCATTTTCTCAAGACAGCAAAAATCAGAGATACAGGGTCGTACAGGCTTTTGGCCTGGGACGTCACAGCTATATTGAATATCATTTCCGACTGCAATAACTCATTCAACATCTTCCCTTCCATGATCAATGACGAATGTTTGTTTCCAAACGTGACAAAGGTGACTAAACGTAGCTGTGCAAAATAACGGCTAGAAAATATGCGGATTAGTGCCTACAAATAGCAATAGCAGTCGGACAAGCATTTTCGATCACCCTGTATATGTACTGCACTACGTTACATTTTAAAGAAGGCGTATTAAAAATTATGTGGATTCAAAGAAGATGAAGAGAGACTCTTTGGCTAATACAGTAATTATTAGCCAAAGTGTCTCTCTTCATCTTCTTTGAATCCCCACCAGTTTCAATATTACGAGGGCCGTTCCTAAATGATTTACGCTCTTTTTTTGTCAAAAATACAAGGGCCTTTGCAGGTCGGAAGATAGGCACACATTATCGTAACGATCCTCCTGGAGCCGAATGCACACAAGTCATTGGTGTGGTAACCTCTCCAGGTCCTCCAGGAGCCATTTGGTGGTGCGGAGCTCCCACTCCCGGACAACTGCTTGCAGTCAACAATGTCCAATGGCGTCGGCGAAGAGGTTTTTTCCATGGATCCGAAAAGGTGAAAAGTCATTGGGTCCCATTTTGTGGGAGTACGGCGGGTTTGGAACAACGCAAAGCCGGATCCATGGAAAAACCCCTTCGCCAATGACAATTTAAGAATATTGTTGACTGAAAGCAGTTGTCCGGGAGTGGGAGCGCCGCGCCGCTCCACCAAAACGTGGTTCCTGGAGGTCCTGGAGAGGTTGACACACCAGTGACTTGTGTGCATTCGGCTCCAGGAGAATTCTATCGATAATGTGTGCTGTCATGCATGCAATTTTGACATAGGCTAACCGCAGCCGCCTTAATTTTTTTTAGCTGTTAAGCAGCAATACTGGCAACTATGAGCCAGAGGTTCTCGAGGAAACAACATAGATTGGTTATTCCATGTAAAGGACCTAATTAATATTAGTCCATAATGACACACAGAACAAAGTAATCCGCCTTGGAATACATTTCATACTCATTCACGTCAAGGAAGCGGGATCGTAAATATGCTTGCCCCCACTAAGGGAATCATTCTTGTCATGTCGGGCTACCATGGAAAAAGAAGTCGAATAGTATAAAAACCCAGAGGGGGAACAAGGGAAAATCAGTACGTAGTGAACCTCTGTCGGATTATCGTGTGCCGTTGTGGCTCCAGGTTAGCAATGACTCTTATAACAAATTTCCACGTGCAAAGATTTTTCTTTATACGGAAGAAATAGGATATAGAAAGAGAACATGTGCCCATTATAAGTAGAAGTAGGGTAGATGACTGTGATCTTAAACGAAAATGTCATTACGTGTTAGAGCATTGCAAGAAAATTGTGTGATCAGGTCTTGACTAAGGTCTGGGGACGGAAGTCTGTGGTTTTACTGTAGCTGTGGGGACCAGTTCCAATTGTGGGGACATTTGTCGGTC